>JAOXJM010000010.1:55733-68359 GCA_026413425.1 Tringa solitaria | reverse complement strand
GACCCCTCACCAGCTCTGTTGCCCTTCTCTGGACCCTCTCCAGCCCCTCAATGTCACACTGTTGCTCACCAGTGGTGGCTTATGGGATGGTCCAACCTTCCTTGCATCTGTGCATCCTTACATCTGTGCATCCTTGCATTTGTGCATCCTTGCATCCATGCATCCATCATTTTTGGTCATGTAGCTCTGAGCATCATTGCACACAAATTTTATTCAAGGCACCCAAGAATTTGTTTTTCATGTGAAAACCCCCACAAATCCAAATATATTCCCTTGAGCCATTATAGGAATCAACGTGGCCTGAAAGGCAGCAGCTTTTCACATCTCCCCAAAACGATGGGAAAATGTGCACATTTCCACCCCAAAGCTGGCACTACGATTTCGGTTTTGGGGACCCCTGGGGCATGAGCCCCCCCAAAACCTGCGTCTGCCTGAGCTGCGAAAGCCAAGCAGGTCGTCTTTAAGACCTTTCTCTGCAAACCCTTTCCCATTATTCCCCCATCCGAGGATGGATGGAAGCAGCATCGGCAAATCTGAATAACTAATCAGAGTCCTCATTAACCCCCTGCCGAGATGCTCAAACATTCACTTTGCTGTTTATGAAGCAGGAAAAAAAAAAAAAAAAAAAAAGGAAAAGGGAAAAAAAGACCCACAACACCCCCTGCATTAAAATTGATGTGTTATTAATCCCACTGTTCCAGACCTCATGGGTACCAAATTTTCCTCCGTCTCGCCCGAGGCTGAACAGTGTGGTGCCGCTTCTGCGGGGCACTTTGCCTTTCGATTCTTTATCGGCGTGGTATAGCAAGGCTGCTTTTGTTCCCCAGGCCCAGATGTGTGCATCCAGGGGTGGGGGATGTCCGATATTTCCATATGTGCCCCCTTTGAATAGCGCAAATCGCCTATAGCGGGGCTCCACCAATGGACTCGTCTCTCTGGGACTGTGCTTTGAGGCGAAACTTCTTTGCTTTCGCAGAAATACAGAAATATAGGGCGTGTATGGACAAGTCTTAAATCTTTTCACTCTCTTTGAACAAGGATGGGGTTAGTGCATCACCAGGTTTAACTTACAGGACTGGGGAGGTGGAAGGATGAAAATGCCGTGTTGCTCTTTGCACCTTCGAGTGTCTCCAACATCTAGCCCCAGCCCTTGCTCAGAGGCTGGAGATGCTGCGGAATTTCCACCACGGAGGGGAAAACCCCCAAGAAATCAAAGTTTTTTATTGCCGTGGTCCTCATTGCAGATGGAGCGGGTGTTGCCAAAGCACTGGGTGAGTCGTGATCGCCCCTTGGAGCTCCTTAAAGAGTTAAACAGAAATTTGAGCTTTGATTTCTCCATCTATACTATTTTTCACATGTACAGGATTTCTTTGGTTTTCCCCATGGGTGTAGAGTTTGGGGCTATTACAGCTTGTGATGGACACCTCGGGGTAATGTGGGGTATAAAAATAATTCAGTAAAACCCAGCAGTGTTATTAGGGATTTCACTGTTCGTTGTGTCCATTTAAGTGAGAGGAGCTGGCATTAAATCTATAAAAAAAATCATAGTCACAATTAAACAGCATTGATATGATGAGGTTGGATGCATCATGATCTGCTCACATTGGAAATGAGGCGATACAGCGGGAAAAGCCGCCTTGCTTTGAAATCCTAGACTTTTTGCAAAAATCCTGGATTTTTTTTTTTTTTGGGTAAATGTCAGCTTTATTAGCATTCCCTCACACTTAATTAAATCTTTATTTTCATGGATGCCCTTGGCTTTTTGCAACCTGGGTACAGGCTGAGGTCCCAGGATGCCAGGTTCCAGTCTCGGCGGTTGGTTGTTATTCAGGTCAAGTAGGCCAGGATTTAGGGCATTTTGGGGGATTGATGGCTTGTCATAAATGGTGTCTCATTTATGACCCTCAGGCAGCTGCTCCATGCAACCATGAGTGCCTAGGACACCGTGTATCTTGCTGGCTTGCGTTGCCTGCGGTGGAGCGTCTTGAAGGAGGCATCTCCTCCATTCCCTTTTGCGTCGGGACGACTTCAAAGGCCTCTGCTAAACTTCAAAGGATGCCTTTTGAAGTTGCTGAAAGTGTGCTTCGGCTCAAAAAGACTTCTCTCCCTCTGCAAGGGTATTCAGGGAGGTGTCCCCAATGGGGTTGGCTCTTGGTGCTCTTCATGACAGAGACAAAAATGGCATCTTTTGTGCAAGAGCTGCACAAGCCCGTATTTTTGCCCTGCCTGCATACAGCATCCAAGACCTCAGCCCTGATCACCTCCAAGGATGAAAACCAGTCTACCGGAGCTCTTTTAGCACTGACAGAGCCTTATTTATCTCCTCCTTTTCCTCCGCTCCTCATGTTTTGTTCACATGGTGAGCCCAGATGACAAAAGTCTCTCTCACAAGATGGAAAAAAAGTCTTTACAGGGATGAAGGATTGCTGCAAAATACGAGCTTTTTCATCACGTTGTCAGGACAAATCCAATGCAAAGCAAGCCCCAGGTCCTCAGTGTGTATTTGGCATCAGCCTGTGCGTGCTCTTCTAAGGCATGAGCCTGTAGGTGTTTTTTTTATTCCTTGTCATAAATATCTGTAAGGATATTTCAGCTGCTGTTGCAGTGGAAGAGCTTTGGACTCGAGCCCCTTCTGAGCCTTTAGCATAAACCAGATTAGGTCTCTAAGCCTCTCGGCTGCATCTGCATGCCCAAGGAGTCAAGGGGCATCTTGACTTTTCACCCCTTTAACCAAGTTTTCCACATTTGAGGGTTTCTGCCCCATTTTTCCCTGAAATCACCTATTTGCTTCCATATCTTTCCTTGTTCAATGGCGTCTGTGATGTCCAGGTTTCCAGAACTGGCGCTTTCGATGCAAGCTTCCTCTGTCTTTTGGATCCATACTCCTGGCTGCGGTGATGGATACGGGCTGTAAGGTCACAAAACGGGAATGTTGTTTTTGAGGGGGTTCGGGATGGAATTAAAACCAGGGGAAATGGTTCTCAGGGTTCTCCCGTCCGGCTTCACCATGTGAGGCATAGCTCTCTGCAGCTGATGTATAGCAGACGTGCATCCCTCGGGTGTGCCTTGGTGATCTGAGAAGTTCTCTGGAGGTGGTGTGTATCATGGTAGATATATCAGATGTATACTGGGGATCTGAGGAGCTCCCTGGAGGTGATGTACCTCATGGTAGATACATCAGATGTAGACTGAAGATCTGAAGAGCTCTCTAGAGGTGATGTATATCTAGAGGTGCATATATCAGATGCACTTTCAAATCTGTGCAGCTCAGAAGATCAAGGTGTATATATATATTTACTAGACATATATCAGCAATCTGAGGAGCTCTGTACCAGGTTATATATATCGAGGTAGATATATCAGAGGTACATTGAAGATCTGAGGAGCTCTCTAGAGGTGATGTCTATCATGCTAGATATATGAGATACGTAACGGAGATTTGAGGAGCTCCAGTCAAGTGACATATATCAGAGATGTATGTCAGATGTATATTGGTGAGGAGCTGTTTAGAGGTGATTTATATCAAGGTAGATATATCAGATGTATACTGAAGATCTGAGGAGCTCCACAGAGATTATGTGTATCAAGGGACATACATCAGACATATATTGGAAGTCTCAGGTGATGTTTATCATCTAACATAGAGATAATATCTGGAGGTGATGTATATCGAGGGACATTTGTCAAATGTATATTGGAGATCTGAGGAGCTCGCTAGAGGTGATGTATATTCAAAGATCTGGGGAATTTTATTTCTTTTATTCCTTTTTTTGCAGTCGAACAAAAACCACACCTGTGACTGTGCTGATCCTGGCTCACCCCATTTCATTTTTCTACTGGATCTTCTTAGATGAGTCTAGAAATCCCAACCTCAGCTTCTGTTTAGGCCAGTTCCTTGGTAGATGCAGGACCATCTCGAACATCTGTGTGGACTTCTCCTTATTAAATAAAGGCTGGGAGCTCCCCTGTTTTTGAATTAATGGCTCTTCCCTAGTTCGCGCCTTCTGAGCCTGAGTGTAAAAGCACATTTACACTCAAGTGAAGATTATAATTAACCAGGGGGATGGTGACAGCCAGCGCGAAATGGGGGCATGGCCAACGGCAAGGCTGTTTCATTGCTTTTTCCCTTTTTTCTCCTTTTCAGACCCGAATTGTACCACTAACCCTCAGTGAGAGCCCGTGCCGGGGTTTCGCAACCTCCCAGGAGCTGAAAAGGACAGGAGGGGACTGTGTCACTCTTCATCCTGTGTGGACAGACCGGCAACGAGCGCGCCTTCATCTGCTGGACATATCTCGGTTTGACCTTTAAAAATCTGATTTATTTTTTGTCCTTCCTTGGAGGTGTTCAGACCTTCCTGGGCAAAATCCTGGGACCTATCTTGGCCATCAGCCCTGCTTTCACCTCCAAGGGAATATTCCCACCTCAGTTTTCCTTGATTTCTTCTATTTTCCCCCATGTCCTGCAAAAAAAAATGCATTAAGAGCAGACTTGCCCGCCATGGCTTTGCTGACAACAATGAAAGACCCTCCCTAGTGCAGAAAGCTTCATCCCCTGCTTAGTATTTCACCTTCTCATTTCATCATTTTCTTTCCATATTCAAATATTTAATCCTTTGCTTTCCCAGGTTGTGATCCCTACCCAGAAAATCTTGGTTTTGGGGCAGCAGGAGGACGCTTGCAGGGCAGTGGCTCCCCAAGCACCCCCCAAACGGTAAGGCTACTTCACTTTATATTAATTAGTCAATTATATATATTAATTGTGCAATTATATATACTAATCGAGTGGGATGTGGTGAGTAGTGACCTCAGTGGGGCTTTATTTGGGGCAATTTCTGCTCTTTCCTGGTACACCCAAATTATATCGCCCCTCCCCTAAAAGCAGTGAGCATTTAGGGAGGAATTATACCTTTTTGCTGTGTTTTCTTTTGTTTTTTTTAGAAATCAGGCTGTACAGGGATTTTTGCTTTAAAGCTGAAGTACTGAAAACATGTTGTTATGAGCCCTACAAGCCATGGCCAGCCTGGAGGAAAACACAGATATATTTTTATAAAAATAACCCGAAACATGGACTGTTATCACTGCAAAATTTTGGCACATCAGTAGGATGTGGAGAAATGGTCACCAGCTAAAAATAACTGAAATGCAGAGCTTAAAATAAGATGTACATGAAACCAAGGGTCTCGCAGTCCTTTAGTCAACCCCAATTGCTAAAATTAGGGCTTGACAGAGTGACAAATGTGCTTGATCTGTGCCAAAACCGTAGGCACCCGGCAGGTGACAAAAAAAAATAAAACCCTGTTGGCTGCATCTTTCCTCCTAAAGGAGCAAAGAGAAATCTTTGGTCACTGAAAACAGAGATGCTGCCTTCAATTTGTGCAAATATCCTAAAAAAGTGCCTGATTTATTCCTAAACTGTTGATGTTTAGGGTGGGAACATCTCAGGGGAAAACCCAAAAGCTTCATTCGGTCCATGGCGCAGCAGAGTATCTTTTCTTTGAGTCTTTTCTTTCGGTCTTGCCTCCTCTGAAAGTCCCTTTAATAAACAGCAATCAATAACGACAGGATTATTTCCCCCAGGCTGCCCTTTCAGCCCTGATTCTTGGCGGTGACCTTCCCTCGACCAAAAAAACCCCAGGATAAAGGAAGTGATGAGGTGGCTGAATTTTTCCTTAGTCTGGTTTTGCCCTGTTTCTAATAAAGTTGCAGGTTGGGCTCACCTTGAAATCACTTCTCCGGTGGGTTTGTGGGAGCTTGGGGTCACCACAAGAACCTCTTATTTGGGAGCTCCTCCCTGCCTTCTTGATACCCTCTTTCCCATCAGTATTTTGATGGGAGCTGCCCAGACGTTGCGTGGAAAGGCTTGGTGTCCTGCAATGTTCTTTGGGCAGATTGGGCTGTCCACTTCAGAGGAAACTGAGCCCATGGAGGACACAAGCATAGCCTGGCCTGGGAAGCATCTCCAGCAGGAGGTTCAAACCCAACCTATTTGGCAAATCGGGCCAACAAGATGCAGACACCTCTCACTGAAGGCACAGAAAGGCATGATGATGGACGCCCCCCTGGATGCCTTCTGGAACAGAAGGCTGGCATTGCTCTAAGTGGTTAATGATAGAAATTACTTATCCCGAAGACGTCTGCTGAGAAATAACTTAGTTCCCCTTGGCTTCTTCCATTTTGTATGTGTTCCCCCATTTTCCAGGCACAAAGCCATTTCACCTTTCCTCCTCCTGAAGCCCCTACGTCCACAGAGATGAACTTCAGAGGCCAGGTTTTACCTTTTGTCACGGTGCAAAAATTGTTGCAAAAACGATTCGGCACATCTGTCTTACACCATAAATGCTCCCCAGACCTTTTTTTTGTCCCCAGTTTCCTCCCTGTGTTGAGTTCAGACCATATCTTAGGGTCTACCATTCAGTGTAAATGGAGAAGACAGTGTAATTAAGTGTAGTTAAAGGATTTCAACACTATTTGTAACTCCTTAGCTAGCCAGAGCTTGAATAAATCATTGCATCACATCTCAAACCTCTCTTTTGTCATTGAGGCTGGAAATATAGTAAAAAAAATGGCTTTCAAATGGGCAAATGAAAGATGTTTAAATTGGGCAATTAATCTTGTGGCTCACATCACAATCTTTGGTGTCTTGGCTCAGGCCTTGGATGGGGGCAACTCTGCCAATACCAGGAAGCCTGGCATTCCTCAAGGAAAACCTTCTTTTTGTCTTCTGGTTTGTAGTGTTATTTCTCATTGGGAATTTTGCATTTTAAAAGGAAATTCAGGGGGAGAGTAAGAGCGGGAGGAGCCAGAGAGCTGCAAGAGAGGGATGCGAAGTGGAAAGTCAGCGAGTTGGGAGGTCTGATTTATCTGCCATATGGGAAGGAGGAAAACAGCCGGCTCCAGAGGGGTTTCTTTCCTTCTCCCAAAGGGAAAATTTGCAAGCGTGTTAGCAGGATACAGCAAGAAACAAGGCAGATTTAAGGGAGGAGAGGGTTTTATTAGGTGTGCTGTAGCATTGCTCTGGTTTTGGGGCTTCCCACGGATGGGGAGATCTTTGCATGCTCCCATGCACATCTTGCCCATGTTTCTGCAGTTGGGTTAGGTCTGCTGGTTTTAGCCCAATTTCTGGAAACTCACCAAAAAGCAGGTTTCCATTTGTGTTTACCCGGTGCATTTACTCGTGCAGGTCTTAGGAGATTTGCATGAGGTCTGTGGGCTTCAATTTGCAAAATAAACACCCCAAAAAGGCATTATTAAAAATTGCAATGTTGCTTGCGGGGTGTTTATGGGCTGCATTAATAGTTGCAAAAAGTCATTGGATTGTTTGTGGTGGGATCTTTGCTGGAATTGTTTGCAAGTCGACGTTGAGGCTGCGGGTGGGTTTTGCACGAGCGTTGGTGTGATTTGCACATTGCAGTACTTGCGCTGGCTGAGAAATTGGTGAAGGACTGCAGCTGTCAGTTTGGGATGGAAAAATGTGGCTGGTGGTTAAATTTTTGCTGGGCAAGACTGTTTCTGAGCGTGTGACTTCTTGTCTCTGACGTTGCCTTTGCTGGTAGGACAGAAGACAGGTAAAAACCACTATTTCCCATTCTCCCAGCACCTCGTTCATCTCAGACCCATATTTAAGCCTTTTGCTCCAGCCCATAATTCCAATACTCATCATGTTTATTTAGCGTCATCTTTGTCCTCCAAGAAGCTCCTCTGAACCTGGGTGGGATATTGGGGATGGGACCTTCCCACTGCAGGACTGGCATGGGATTGAGATTTGGTGTTGGCATGATGGAAATGTGGACGTGCAGCAATTCCCCTCTCCTGGGATTAGCAGGTTGCGATGGAAAACGAAGAGCGCAAGGCAAAGTTTGAAAGTGTAAGGCAAGATTTTGATCATAAATTATTCACAGTTAATTACTTGCAGTGAAGAACTGTTGGAAAATTAATCTGCTCCTTATTTTTTGCAATGACTCTCAAGGCAATCAGAAACTTTTCCTGGACAATTCACGTATGGCAAGAGGAAGTTTGTACATTTTTGGGTTCCTCAGCTACATTTCACTTCAAAGCTTTTTGATTTGCCCTCTGAAAAAATTCACAATTTGCTCTTTTGGGAACTTTTGTTGGGCTGGGGGCTGGCTTGCACAAAATGCAAGTATTTTCAGGTTACTTTGAAGAAGCTTCTTTGATGTTTCCCAGTGCCAGTTTGTTTGGGAAGGTGCTTTAATGGTCTCCGTCCATAAAAGTAACACTTTAAAAGGTATGTAGGTATCTCAGCTCTCCACTTAAAAAAAAAGAACAACGTTGTTTAATGCTGCCATTCAAGGTACATTAACCTTGTCTACTAAAGCTCTGACTGCCTCTTGCAGGTTTTATTCTCGTGTTTATGTTGCAGAGATATCCCTGGAGCCTTTTAGGGATGGGTATCTTCAGAGAGGAGAGAAATATTTAGCAATAATTGTTGCTCTCAATGGAAATTCACTGTAGCAGTTCTCCCCTTTCTATGGAGTTGGAGCTGGTGGGAGGATTTGCAAATATTCAATAAATAAATGCAAATATTAAATAAATAAATACTGTTTTCCTCTGCATCCAAGGGATATGTCCCATCCGATGATGAACCAAAGAGTTCATCAAGAGTTTTTTGGTGTCTGTTGGAACATCATTTCCCTCTCCCTTTTACACCAGTCCTTATGCATTGACCAAGAGCTTTTTTAGGAGAAAAACAGAAAATGGGTTTGCTCTGGACCAGGGTTTATCCTGCAGAAATACTGAATCGCCATCTGCTTTAGCTCATGGTTGTAGCAGAAGTACAGACTTGATTCATCCTTTTTTATTGGGAAATAACTCGATAACTGGATGCCAGGAAGGGTACAAAGGTCAGAATTTAGGGAACCAGCATCTTGGCCAAGAGCAAAGGATGCTCCCAGTCCAAAAACCGTCCTGGGTTTGGAAAGAGGAAATTGGGCTACCAAATGTTTCTAAAAACTTACAAATATTTTGTGGCCCAGTGGTATGTATTTCTAGCACAATCACTCATGATATCCTCAGATGAGGCATCACTTGGAAGCAACCTTAAATGCGAGAAATGACCAAGAACAAGAAATGTCTTGAAAAACAGGTTTTTTCCCTATTTTTGACCATTTAATAGCAGCGACTGTGGTTTCAGTGAGCTTAGGGTTGTTAAAAACAGGCAAAAAGGGTGAAGATTGGTGAATAGAAACGAGACATTCGAGAGTGAGAGGGTTGCTCTCGATTCACTATGGCCAATGAAAAGTCGACATCGCCTGCTGAGGGTGAACCTGTCCTCACTGGCGGTTCAGAGCAAGATGTATCGTCCTCTGGAGGTGCTTCTCCCTTCCTCCTCAGCTATATTTCTTCATTTGAACTTAGATATATGCATATAATGAATGCATGTATCATAAACTTCCACATGCATAAGCCCTCCATGAGGACGGTGGCATAAAAAGCTTGCAGCCCACTGCGGAGGGAGCGTGACTAACACAGCGCCATCGCAAATCTTAACAAAAAGAAAAAAATACCCTCCATAAAAGGCAGTCTTCCCCTAACACAGAGAAATACCTTCCTGTGGCCGGAACATCATCCTGAAGTATCTAATAATTTTGAAACTTGGGGTAAGAGAAGAGGAAATACCTGAAAAGCTGATTTTCTGATTTTTCCCATTGAATCCTCTGTTACGAATTGCGTGTTTTGCTGTGGGGGAGAAGCTGCTGAATGAGGTAGGAAAAACAATCCCCATCTTCCATTGATTTGGAAACAAGAGCTGCACCCTGCAAAGCTAATATTAATATTATCTGCAGAAGACGATAATATAGAGTCCAACAATGTGATATTTTTTTTTGCATTCAGCTCTACCTCTAATATGGTATTACGTCTGTTTTATTAATCAAGGAGATCATAGTCACCTGGGGGGTGGTGGATGACAGTCTGCAATACTTTAATTTTTTAAAAAATGTTTTAAGGCTTCAGTGACCATGCTGAAAAAAAGATAAAAATCAACATCTCAACCTAGTCTTTAATCATTTTTATTTGGTAAAGGAGGTAATATATTGCTGGCAAAAAAGCTGCCTATAAATCTGCAATTCTTTTAGGTAGATGCAAGCTGTTGGGGAAATGCATTTCCAACTTAATGGCAATATTTCAGCAATAGCTGAAATAATTTTATTTCATAAGGAAATTTAGAATATTTTGATCTCAGGTCAATGCCAAAGCCTGAAGTACTGCTGCTTCCGGAAATGAAAGAGCCTTTATGGGTTTTATTGCTCACCTCTTTCCTCTCTGCAAACACCTCAGGACTTGGCCGCAATTCCTGCCCTCCTCGACCCCCAGCCCTCCAGAATTCACTCTTCACCCAAGATTTGGTCATTGCCTTAAGCTGATCTGCAGGGGGATGGCAGGGTTTGGCAATGCTCTGCTCATTTCATCATCTGGATGCCTATGGTCAAGAGCTCACACGGCTAAATTGACTAGAGAGGTGGGAAGAAAAAAAAAAAGAGAGGATTAGTGCATAAAATAAAAAATATATGTAAAAAAAGAAAAGATTAATGCATAAAATAGCAGCTTTCACCCTTCCTGGCATTTGGCTGCCCATAAATTCATGGGACTGACAGCATTGCACCTTTGTCCTGAGATTCATGGCCAGGGACTCCCACGTGAAACACCGGTCCGGCTCTTCCTGCGGGCACCATGCGCTTCCCCAGATATTTCCTGCACCCGAGTGCCTTTGTTTCCCCCAAGATAAATATGTCACTATCAGCAACACCTGTCTCTCATTTTTGTGTAGTGCTTTTTTTTTTTTTTTAGCATTTGGCTATAAGTCCTATTCTCCAAATGAGTCAACGCCCATAAAGCCTCAATGAACGGCTGGATTTTAGCAGGTTAGATGATATTTGGCAATTAAATTGGGCTCTGGACTGCCACCTTCTGGGAATATTTTCATCCAGAAAGCTTGCACCCCACAATAAATCGCCTCATGCTGGAGGTAGGCTTGCTTGTGGCATGAACAATAGATGCCAAGCTGTTTTTTTTTTTTCCCCAAAATAGCAATCCCTTCCTTTTTTTTAGCTTCCCACCGAGATGTCTAGACCGTCACGATGCTGAACTCTGCTTTTCTCCAGCTGCAGCTATTTCTGGTGGGGAGATTTCCCCTTGGTGTTACCCCTCGAGGATGTGCCTGCAGCTGCGAGCTGAGTTCTGATATCGGACACCGAAGATTTTAGGCCGTGAGTTCACTCAGGAGCAGATAATTTTGCCTCCTGCTATTTTGCTGTTGGGGAAAAAAGGAAGAAAAACATCGTTTTTAATCCCATAAATGCAGTATCCTTCTGGCTGCAAGAGGTCTGTGTTGTGCAAGGACCCCAGTCCGCCTTCCCAATGCACAGGATTTTGGATGTGTTCTTTTAACATTCAACTCACAGGGCAGCCATACTAATGCAAAGTGTGAGAAAAGTAATTATGCATTGCTTTTTTTTTTTTTTTTTTATTTACTCAATTTACTCATGCAAAATAATGAGTGGTTGACACTCAGCCCATTGCAGGCAACACTCGACTTTCCATGTGGGCATGGCGCACTTGTGCACTTGGTGCCTGGTGGTTCCTGTAAAGCCTGGAGCCTCATGGAGAAGACCAGAATATTGTGAATCTTCCCCCAACTGTGGACCTCACGGAGAAGACCAGAATATTGTGAATCTTCCCCCAACTGTGGACCTCACAGAGAAGACCAGAATATTGCAAATCTTCCTCCAAAAAACTGTGGAGACTGATCTCAAGACCCTGAATCTGCCTTGGTTTTTACTGAGCTCACCGATTTTGCTCTTCCTCTACCTTGTGTGAGAATGCTTCTTCCTGCATGTCACCATTTCATGGTAAAAGTGATGCTGATGCTGCTTTTTGGTAGATCCCCTCACAATATCAGAGGACTCTACATAACTTTTTGCATTTCTTCGTAGGATGGCATCACAGCTCTTCTCCAGATGAGAAGCCAATGGGGAACCTAATGCAGTGATGGGCATTGCAATGGGGCGAACCCTTCAAGAAATGAGTCATTGCAGGGAGAAACGCACTTTTGGAGGCTCTGGGGATATTTTGCCAGACGGCTTTGTGAGTTGGCTCAATACAGCCTCAGAGAGGCTCAGGAGAGGTTGTTTTGTGGGGTTTTTTTGTTGTTGTTGTTTTTTTTTTTTAAGATTTAAGGATTATTATTAGCTTCTCTTCAGAAGCAACCACAAAGCTTCAGTGAAATAAAAGGAGAGGAGACATTCTGGGACCAGGAGTTGCTTTTTAGTTACATCCGCCACCAGGTCTATCCTTGGGGACAGCATCTATCCAAGGACTCCTCTACAAATTGGCCTCAGGTTATGCCAAGGGAGGGGACGTGATGCTAAGAGACATGGTTTAGTTGTGGTTTTGGCAGTGTTGGGTTGATGGTTGGACTTGATGATGTTAAAGGCCCCTTGTAACCAAGACAATTCTACGATTCTATAAAATTTGTTCTTTCCTGCTGCCCCTCTTTTTACCCCAACTCCTTGGGGCCTGAAGATACCAAAAAAGGAGCCTATTTCCTCCCCAGATCATAGAATCATAGAGTCATAGAATGGTTAGAGTTGGAAGGGACCTTAAAGATC
>JAOXJM010000010.1:40909-55633 GCA_026413425.1 Tringa solitaria | reverse complement strand
CAAAGATGTTAAATAGTATTGGTCCCAGTACCGACCCCTGCAGAACACCACTCGTTACTGGCCGCCACCTGGACATGGACCCATTGACTGCAACCCTTTGGGTGGGGCCATCCAGCTAGTTCCTTATCCACCGAGTGATCCGTCCACTGAATCCATGAGTTTCCAATTTTGAGACCACAGATAACTGTGCATTTACAGAAAGCAGAGCAACTTCAAAAGAGATTGAGGGTGTCATGTCTCAGAATGCCACCTGGCTTCAAGGATGTCCATATGGGATGTACAAAATCAGTGTTTGCTCTCCAGTTCAAATCAAGCAAGGGTTTGAACCTCTTTCCTCATTTCTATGCATTCAATGACCATAGGGGTGGTCATCTCAACACAGGAGTCAATTTGGTGGGTCAGTGTAACATCGGAGTCAACTGTGTCAGTCAACTCAACATCAGATACTCTGTCCCTTCTAGATTGAGCGTGCAGTGCTTGAAGATGTGACTCCATGGTGGCCAAAGGCAGAGAGATGTTGTGACGGGTTTTTTTTAGTGTATAATTTAGTGTATAATTTCAGAAAATGGCATTTATGAGGAATTAATTAAGGAGGAATAACTGGAAAGAGGATGGAAATCCCCATTTAGGCACTGTAGTTATAGGCATAAGGGGGTGAACCTTCTCCAGGGAAGATCTCCTTGCCAGCAACCCTCTTCACTTCACCCCCAATGCATTCCTCATCCAAAATCACAAATCTCAAATACTCATCAAATTATGGTAAGGGTCATCAAATCATCTTGAGTTTCTTCCAGGGACTGGGTGGTGGCACTCTGTGCTGGATTGCCCATGCGAGGAACATCACCTCTCCTTTCTGTCCCTTTGTTTTTCCTATATGAGAGAATTTCTGGGGGGCAGATTCCCCTTAATCCAGCAACGTTTCTCCCACCCGCAGGTTCTCAATGTGACTCCCACCCAGGATGCACCATGTCTCCCCAGCACCGGCTCTGACGATGATGGCCACCCAGACAGTGCCCCCTCCTCCTTACCAAGACACGCCACAGGTGAGTGTCCACCAGCACCCCTTGTGACCCCAACTCCTGCATTAATTACTCTGCCTTCCTAAATAATGACCATTACAAAGTATTTTACCTCAAATCGTTCATATCAGAGACAGAAATTAATACCCCTCTTGATCAATCTCCAGGATTGCAGGATTTTGGGACAAATTATAAGGATTTTTCCCCTTTCTGGCTTATTTTGGGGACGTGGCATCTTCTTGGAAAGCCAATGCAGTGGCGTGTTTGCAGCAAGGACGTTAACGAGTTGGAAAAATGAAACGTCTGGCTAAACCAGGGAGGGTTTAGCCATAGGAATGGCCTTTTGATTTATTTTTATGGCATTTTTTGGCAACCTGTGGCAGGGGGAAAATAAGACTTCATCTAAAATGTTGCTCTAAGGGGTTGAATAACTTTTCCGAGCATCGTTACTGAGTTACGTTATTATAAGAAGAGGATTTTGTCCAAGAGAAACTCTACTAGAGCACCCCAACGGGCTGGACCTGGGGGTTGAGGTTGGATTTCAGAGACGGTCTCGTGCCTGGAAGTCGTCCTGGGATTTTTTGGGAGGCAAATTCACATCACATTTCCACTGTCCCAGCTGGGGATGATCTGAATAGAGCGCTGAATTGGCTCCACGTTCAAAGCAGCTTTTTTAAGGGGTTTGTATGGGAAATTTTGAGGTGTCCCCCCATTTGCTGCAAATCTCGTCTGCAAAAGCAAAAATATCTCCCCTCCCAGAAAAAAAAAATTAAAAAAATCAAATTTGTTCTCTGCAATCAGAAATAAATAAATCAACTTTTCTGCCCCCCTGCTCGAAGCCACCTGGGTCTTCTTTCCACTTGTCTCCTTTAGTGGGAAAAGGTCACTTTTCACAAACGACACCTTGGTGGGGTTTTTATGTCTCCTCCAACTTCTGTGTCATCATTTGCTTGCTTCACTGCTCCTCTCCGAGAGGAGCTTTTTCCATTTTTTTTTTTTCCCTTCCCCGCCTCGAAAAATGCCGCCTTTCTTGCTTATGCAGCAGGGAGTCGCGACGCCGTTTTAGTTTGAATGGGCAATTTGAGGGACTCTTAAAATAGCGGAGATTTTCTGCAGTATTGCAGAGATGTCTCCCCTACCTTCCCCATCCCTGTCCCTTATCTGCTCCCCATTTGAATACATTGAATTTTGGGGACCCTGGGGAGCATCGTTGCTCCCCTCCTTTTTTTCCCCTATTGAGGGGATTGCTCAAGCGTTTTTTCTTCAGTTCAGTGGGTTTGGAGAAAAAAATGCAGCCAAGCGTTGCTTTTTTGATCCAATGCATTGAGTGCTCTGAGCTATTCACCTGAAAATTTGGGATTTCTAGGGTTTGGAAAAGCAAATTGCACACATTTCCTCCCCCCAACGACAGTGAGAAGATAGAGAAGATCAGTGATAAAAAAAAAAATAACAATTATTAGAGCTACAACCAGTTCCTCATCGTCAAAGGGGTCATTCTGTGGAGAAAAGTGCTAAAAAAGGGGTTTGGGGGAGCTTTGCATTAATATTTTACTGCAAAGGCTGTGCCAGTGATCACCCTCACTGTCAGAAATGTGCAAAAATGAAGCAGAAATGATGGGAAAATCTGCCTTTTGGATGAAAAAAAAAAAAAGCTTTAGTAATCACCTGGAAGTGCAAAAGGGAGCAAGATCGTGCTTGCTGAGCAACTCTACCTGTTGAAAATTAAAGAATCTGCACAAACCCGCATATTTTTCCAGAATAAATTAAAAGAAAATTCAAGGGAAATTCCAGCCATTTCATTTGTCAAAGTTAAGGAAAAGGGTTTTTTTTAAAAATAGGCATTTTCAGCCCAAAAGTGATGCAAACAGCTTTGCCCCCCTGAAGAAGGGATTTTTAGACAGTTACATCAGGGAGAAAAATGAAAAATGAAAAAACCATAAACTTGTATCTCTTTATTTGCTTATTATATAAATATATTTTTAAAAAACTGTTAAAAATTAGTCAGAGAAGTTGATTCTTCAGCATTATCAGCACAGAAAGCAAAAAAAGCAGCTTTTCCTCCCCCAGAGTGCTTTTTAGCTGGGGACAAAAATGGAAAATTATAAACATATAATTTTTTTCATTCTAAAAATATTTTTTTTTTAAAATCATAGATTAAAAATTGGGTGGAGATGTTGATTTTTCAGTAGGATCAATGAAACCCCCCAACTCCTGCTGTCCTCAACACGTTTTTGGCTCAAAACTATTGTTTTCAGCATATGCGATAATGGTACAGAAATTTCACTGTGAAATGCTAAGGAATAGGGTAAAAATTGCTGATTTTGGAGATTTTTCTTGCTCTGAAGACCTTCACCGTGATTGTGCTCTAGAGTTGGTGTACTTGGCCAAAGTCTTCAAAAAAACCCTAAAGCAGGAGGGATTATTGCATGGTGAGCAGCAGCTGAATCCAGCAAAGGATTTTCTTCCTAAAGAAGTGAAAAAACCCAGAAATATCATATAAAAGGGAATATAACTGGGAGGTGATGCTCATCATTGAGCAAGTGACACCTCCAAAATCTCTACATTACTTGGGAGTCTTGCAAAAACATGGTGATTTTAAAATTTTTTTTACCTTTTTTTACATTTTATTTTTACCTTTTTAAACTTATTTTTAACATAAATTTTTACGTTTTAATGTATTTTTACAAATTTTTAAAAACGTGCAAATAGTTATTTTACATGTTTTAAAACACAGAAAAACTTTTAAAATATAAATATATTTTTAACAATTTTTAACATCTTTTTCTGTAAACATTCCTTAAAATTTTTTTTTTCAAACTTTTTTGGTAAAAACTTCTTAGTTTCCCTCCTGCGACTCCTTTGGGTCATTTTCTGAAAAAAATAAAATGAAATACCCGAGCAAAAATCCCCACCTACATTTTTTTTTTCAGCGCCTGCAACGTTCATACCCAAATCCAGCCTCTTTTCCCCCGTACTTTCCCATTCCCTGCTGCCGACACTCACACTCCCGAGCCAGAAACCTGCTGCCTCTTTCGTCCTTTCCCATCCCCACCTGCTCCCTGTAAAGCCATTTTTGGCTGCATTTTTGCCTTCCTCCCCCTATCCGGCTGCAAATACTCACATCTGAGCATCCTCTTGCTTCTTTTTCCGCTGACTTGGGATTATTTTTATTTATTTTTTATTATTTTCTTTAGTCCAAGGTGAGGTAATGGCTTTGAAACAGCCACAGAGGAGGCATTTTTTTTTTCTTTTTTTTTTGGGTAATAGCCCAATTAGTTGCAGACTTGGCTGGAAACAGCCAACTTGGCAGGGTTTCGGGGCTTCGGCATCCCAGTAAATGAGTGTGACGAGGGGAAAAAAAATAAAAAAGGAAAATAAAAAGGGGGAAAATGCCATTTTCCTACCAAAAATGGTAATTTTAAAGGAGATAATAGGGAGAAAAAGAGGGAAAAAAGAGGAAGATGATGGGGAGATGCTCAATGGTGTGCCTGGAGCATCCCAAAATCTGCTTGCATTTTGGTTTTAGATAGAAAATATAGGGGCTGGGGAGAGAAATCTGAAGTGCTGGGATAGGAACCCCAGATTTTCAATAATTTATTTAGCACCCGGGAAGGAAAGAGAAATGGAAATCAAACTCTGGGTTGGGAGAGGCAGAAATTAAATGACGCCGGGTGAATTTACAGGTGCCGGGGCCAAACTCTGGAGTTATGAACAATAAAGGAGATTAAAAAAAAAAAAAAAAAAAAAAGCACCATATCAGCAGGAAAAGGTCAGGTAGGAGATATTAAAGTCAAATATTTTAAAAGCAAAAGGTGTTGAGGTTTTGGCCTGACTCGGGTTTATGCTGCTTTTAAGGGAGGCGAGAAATCTGCTTTCTTCATGGCAAGAACCTGAGTGTAAGGGTGGGTTCGGCTGGAGGAGACCGTGGGCATGTACCTGGATACACATCTGTATTTTTATATATGTGTATATATATATTTATATATATAAAAGCATTTTATTACTATAAACACAGAACTGTATTAGTTAGACTAATAAATAATATATATAGTATTCTACTTATATATAACTAATAATAACTAAACACAGAAATGAATATATATTAGACAAATAAATAAATTTTATATATAACACTTAGCAAGAGGCAGAGGCTTCCTTTTGCTACCCAGCTCAAGGTAGGACTGAAGATCTACCAGTGAAAACAGGCAAATGCTAATTTTTTACATTTCCACCCCACAGCAGGTGAAACATCCGCTTTGCATTAATTTTCCACAGAGATTTTGAGCTAAAACCACGGGATTTGGGGGATTTGAAGGTGTTGCTGGTGCATTTGAACCCAATTAGATTGAAATTCTCCCTGAATTGTTTTTTTTTAAACTGAATCTTGTGAAGATCAAGCGATGGGTTGCAGGGCATATGTTGGACCTGTCTGTAGCCCAGCAGCAAATAATTCTGATTTCTTTAGTGCAATTGTTAATTTTAAGTGGAAATTACCCCTAAATATGTGCAATCCTGTACACGTGGGGGTGGTAGTTTTGGGGGTGATGCTGGAAGGATGTGCAGTGATTTGCTCATCTGAAATACATATATTTAACTAAAATAGTCGACATTTTTTTAAAAAGCAGCATGATTTCTTGCACGGCAGATGTAATTTTCCCTGTAGTTTTCCAGCACTGGCACATTGCAATTCTTGTCACAGCATCGGGGCTAAGTTTTGGGCAAGGGCAAAAAAAAAAAATAATTTTTTTTTTACTGTTGTTGGCTGGCTTCTTGCCGCGCTGAAATGACTCAGCCCTGGGCTTGGCGAGTTGGAAGCATCTCACGTAATTTTGGAAGGAAGTTTAAAATGCCTGTGTGTCTAGACAATAATACCTGCTTTGAAAAAAAAGATCCTGGCAAGGAGCAGCGTCGCAGCTGATTTAATCTGGGACTTCTGCAAAGCATCCCTTAGGAAATTACCCCCTGCCTTCACTTTGCTGCTGTTGGATGTTGGGATTTTTATTTTTTTCCCCTGTGTTTTAACCAAGTTAAAAAAATGGAGGAAAAATGGGAAAACCTAATCTTGCTGTTTCTAGGTAAGGATATATTCAGCCCTCAACCCATCCCACTCCCAGCCCCATCATGGGGCTGCCTCCTCCTGAATTTTAAAAATCCGATGTAGAAACCTGCAAAACTTGGCGGAAAAGTGCAACGAACCCCATTTGGGGCAATAAGGATGTCGGGATTTGTTTTCCTGTCTTTTCCCCAAGTAAAAGTGGGAAAAGTGAGGGGAAAGTGGGAAAACCTAATCTTCTTGTTGCTAGATAAACATGTTTTCACCCCTCAAGCCATCCCGCTCCCGACCCCATCACGGGGCTGCCTCCTCCTGAATTTTAAAAATTTGATGCAAAACTCAGCTGCAAAGTGCAACGAACCCCGTTGGTGTTTTCTTCCTTCTTTTTTTTTCTTTCCCTTTTCCTATATTTTTTCCCCCCTTCTCCCAGATGACAGCCACGGCCCAGCAGCCCACCAAGGCGCAGCCCGTCCATCTCGCCACGCCGGCGGCGGCCCCCAACGCACCGGTACCCACCGCGGCCACTGACCCCCAGGCACAACTGGAGGCCGACAAGCGAGCCGTCTACAGGTGATGCAAGCTAATAGCGGTGTGCGTTAATTCATTAATGGCTGCCCTAACGAACCCGGTGTTTCGTTCTCGTGACACGTTATTTATGCGTGGATCCAGCGCGGCGTTCGGTAATGCATTGGTTGATGCATCGATCCGTTGATGTATTGTTATACATCAAATCATTGCATTATTATAATGCATTATTAATTGCTATTATTCTAATGCATTAATTAGCACTCAGGAATGGGGAAATTAGCAATTAGCTCCTTTTTAGCAATAACTACAGATAATAGTGCATGGTGGTGGAGCTCCTTCGTGGACTTCGTCTTGCAGCATCTCCCCTCCCTCCAAAATATTCACCCCCAAAAACCCAAATTAGCTTTTTTTTTTCTTTTTGGCAAAACCATGCGATTTGGGGCCAAAAAATCACCCAGAAGGAGTAAATTCACAGATTAACCAGAAACGTGTGGTTCATGCATCCATATACAGTGCAGACAGCAACAGGCGTGGGATGGATGACCCTCTCTGGTCTTTTTTTTTTGCACTTTGGAGATAATAATATATAATATTATAATATCTGCAGTAATGTTATCGTATAATTGTAATAAGTAACATAATTATGTAAATAGTATAATTATATAAGTAATATGTAATTATATAAGTGATATGTAATTATTTACAATATTATAATGTACACAGTATTGATGTAACAGTAATGTATAATATTATAATATAATTAGGATTAAGTTTTAAGGTTAAAGATTAACCTTAATCTTAATTAACCTTAACCATTAATGGCCAGGGCCATGGGGGCTTGTGAACCAAAAAAGTGCAGCCTGGAAGTGAAGGAATTAAAATATTTTGACTCCAAATATTATGAGTCTGAAAGGTCTGGAAAGGCAGATGAAGGCGTGGAATAAACCCACCAGTTTCCCAGGAAAATGCAAAGGATTTTTCACAGCAGGTCTCAAGATTTTCTGCAATGATGGAAATAGTTTTTCCAAGGCAAAAGAGGTCATTCAAGAAAAAAACCCATCTTTTCTTTGCACTGCTGCAAGGATTTTTGCAGCATTCATGGGATAAAGAAAACCAAAGAAACCCTTTGGAGTTTTTACAGCCTTCATTTGAAGGTCAGAAAAATGCCAGAAGTATCTTTTTGGAGATACTTAGCACCCAGAAAAGTGGGGAAGAAATTGTTGGCTGGTCCCATGCGTGGACTTGGTTGCCCAAACCTGGAGGCTTGTTTTTGGATTCCTGTCCAAACTACCCCACAAATATATTTTTATTTCTAAAATCACAGCCAATGAGCATTTTTTGGCTGCGTTGAAACAGTCAGTATGGATTGTGTGTATGTCATGAGCTATCAAATGCACACCGGGGGGTTTAGCCCTCCTTTCACCCACCCAAAATGATGATTTTTTGTTAATTTTCAATAATTGTGCCAAGGCAGAAGGCATCAGCTGTAAGCATTGGTCGATCAACCTGGAGGGAAATCGCTGGGAAAATGCACTGGGAAATATAAAAACCGCCAGACAAGTCGCCCTGCCGGGTTTTATGCTCTAGCGGGAGGTTTATCACCCATAAAAAAAATAGAAAAAAAGGAAAAAAAATTCATCTTCCCCCTCCCTGCTTGGCGTGGGAGCATCTTCACCGGGACTGGTCCAGCAGCATCATGTCTCTGCTGCAATTTTTTTTTCCAGCTAAAGTATTTTATTCACTTTATCAACAGTGGGGCTGGGAATTCCCGACGGATTTTGGACCAGTGAAGATGATGCTCCCACGGGAACCAATGCTTAAACCACCCCAGCACCTCAAACTGGATTTTTCCAAGTAGGAAACAGATGGATTTCTTTGTATTAAGTTTATTTTCTATTTTATTTTATTTTTTGCAGAAGGGTAAAAAAAAAAAAGCATGTTGTGATGTGCCCACAGTGCTGCCAGTCACCGGCTTGCGGGCTGGAGGTGCAAAATTAGGCCATTAGAGGAATTAATTTCTCTTTATTAGCCTGTGTCAAATCCTTTTTATTGGTGGCTGTGAATGACCTCTCTCCTGCAGGGAAATGTCAGGGTGGGTTCAGCCCTTTTATTTGGAGGATTCTCTGAAAAAAAAAAAAAATTTTTTTTGTTTTTGCAAAACCACATTCAGCAAAAGCAGATTTTTCCACCCCAAAACTCTTCCTTGTGCTGGAGGGGTGGCTTTCTGCATCCATAATATTTGTGATGGGGAAAATTCTCCTGTTTCCCTGTGCATCCAGATATCTGTCTATTGCCCCCCCCTAAATTTCATAGCAAGGATGGGCTCTGGCTCTCAATTTTCGTGCCACAGGAAGGATGGAAATGAAGAATACGGCATTTAATTTTTGCACTCAAAAAGAAAAAAAATTGCAACAACAATTCAGCATACAGCTTGTGGCAGAACCCCAAATTTCACTGCTCCTCAACACTGTGCTCAGCCAGGGGCCTCAGTGCTCTCCCTTAACCCATCCTTGGGGGTTTTGCACCTCCCCCTTGTTTTATTATTTTATTATTATTTTATTTTATTTTATGTTTGTTTTTTTTGTTTTTTGTTTGGTTTATTTTGCTTTGTTTGGGTTTTTTTGTTTCATTTTATTTTTTTATTTAGCTATGAAGTTTATTTTATTTTTAAATGATTTTATTTATTTTTATTTTATTTTATTTTTATTTTATTTTTATTTTATTTTATATTTTATTTTATTTTATTTTATTTTATTTTAATTTTCAACTGAAAGCAAACCATCCTCCCCTCAGCCATGTGCTTCCCCCTCCTCCTCCCTGCCAGTGCTCCAAGACATCCAGGGGGGTCAATAGCAGTGCTGCCCCGATTATTAATACTGAGCAGTGCAGGGTGATGCCAGCAACTCTCTTAATCCCTCTTGGATTGATGCAACCCCTCAAAGCAAAAAGGCTACAAATTGCTCAGGGGCTGCAATTTCCTCCCACCCCCCCAAAAAAACCCCCAATCCAACCCTGTCCTTGGGGTAATTTTGTGCCGTTGCTCCTAATTGATGGAGCGGCTCTGGAAATGGCAGCGGGCACCTGCCGCGGAGCCGCCACTTCCTAAGTCCCAATAATTCAGCCCACGCCTGGAATTTGCCTTTCATATCCCTCGGCTAAGCCCTGGGGGCTGCCGAAATTATGAAATTATTTCCCTCCGCCTTGGTTCTCCGCTCCAGCCTGGGCGAATCTTGCATTAAACCCGGATCAGGACAGATTAAACTATAATATGCTGCGGTATTAGCAGCTGCAAATGAAGACTTAGCCGAGGGGTTTAACCCCTTCGCCTGACTCTAGCTTGGAAAAGACAGGCGGGAAGTGATTCATAATCATCCTCTGGACCATCTTTTGGTGATAAAATGGTGGAGCAAATCCCAATCCGCTGGGATAACTGGAGTGCAGGGGAAGACCACCCCTGCAGCAGCGTTTTGCATTCTCACCTGAAAGACTCCGTAAATACTTTTATTTTTTAATAGTTATTATTAATTTGCACAGCTGGAGAGGCTGATTGAGGTTTGCAATAGCTTGTGGTCTTCATCCCCTTCTTCTCCATGTACTTTGCTGTTGTACGTGTATTTCCTTTTTTAATTACATTGCTTTGGTGTCATCATGAGAACAAATGGGGATTTGCAAGAATTGCAAGTTTATTTTCTAACCATTAGAGCAAATCGTGGTTTTGCAAGAAGAATTGCAAATCTTTGTTTTCTAAGAGTCACATTGTGATAAGAAAGAAGTGGTATTTGACCCATCTTCATGCACAGACATGGATGTGTTTGACAGAGGTGTAGAGTCCTCTTGGTGGAGGAGCAGCCCATAGCAAGGTTGGTCCACAGGATGCTGTGGGCACATAGAAGTACCAGCTCATCCCCATCCGGCGTGACCAACCAAAATAAACACTTTTGGGTAAAATAATACCATTGATGAGGAGGTGCTGATGTTGATCCCCAAAATGCAAAGCCACCAGGACAGCAAGATGGCTCCAAGACAACCACACCAAAGCCAAACCTTTTTGCTCATGGCAAAACATCTTGGAAATGCTGGCTTTGGTGCAATGATAGAAAGCACCAAGACGTTGGGAGAAGTCATTGCCTGGTGGAGAAGATGGTGACTTTTGCAATTTTTAAGCTTTTTTTGTTGTTGTTGGAAAAGTTCTAGAGAGAGCACTTCCAGCTGGCTTGGGAGTGGGGTTTGCACCACCAGGTTTTTGAAAGCTGGGAGGGAATGGATGAATGGTGTGGGGTAAAAATGGACATAGGAGGTAAAACAGTGGGCATTATGAGGGGTCTCCTTTGTCCTCTACAGGCACCCTCTGTTTCCACTGCTGACTCTCCTCTTTGAGAAGTGCGAGCAGGCGACACAGGGCTCTGAGTGCATCACCTCTGCCAGCTTTGACGTTGACATCGAGAACTTCGTCCACCAGCAGGAGCAGGAGCACAAGCCCTTCTTCAGTGATGACCCTGAGCTGGACAACCTGGTAGAGGCGGCTGGGGCTTGGCAGATGGTTTTTGGGGGATGGGGAGAAGGTAGGGGGTGAGGAACAAATTATGGAGATCTACCACCTTGGGCAATGTCGTGGGGCTCTCTTTGTAGTGTTGAGCATCTCGACAATGTTCTCTGTGAGACCTTCTCCAGGACCTTCTCTGAAACCTTTTCCACAAGATCTCCTTTGAGAACATACCCCAGCACAATCTTTGTTTTGGCACACAAACACCATGGGGTAAATGCGCTTCCTGGAAATGATCAAGATCAGCAGCTGGTTTGTGCCCTGAAACTTGCAATTTCCTGCTCTTTGGTGCAACATGCAATAGTGTCTGCCTTCTTGTCTGGCACCGTCTTGTTTCAAGTGTGATGGCAAGCTCTTGTCCTAGAAACAAGGTGAAATAAGAGCTTTTTTCCTAAAAGGATGATGCAAATCAGTGGTTTGGGACACTTTGGACCATTTTTGGTGGCTTCCCTGTCATAGCAAACCAAATTTCCTACCCTACATGTTACTACAGGAAGACATCTCAGAAGACTGCTTGGAATGGAGCTTTTGTCTTGCAGGGACCTCAGGAAACATCCCCAAATCCCATTACTTTCTTCAGCAAGCTTATATGTGCGGTCTCCATGGCAAGCATGTGGGTGGATAGGTCCATGGCACCATCCTGGTGCACCCTCCTAGAGCTCTGCAAGCAGTTTTTTAAGGTCAAAAGATGCAACTTTACCCACTTCTGATGATGCAAAGAGCAAAACACTTTCCCCAAGGGATGGTGTCCCCCCTGGGGTGTGTCACAGACGGATGTCCATCCCGGAAAAGGAGCAAAATCAGGCAATTCACTGTCAGCTTTTTCCAAATATTGGAGATACCGTATCGGTGAGCTTGTCCAAAAACCTGCCACTAAGGAAAGAAGAATGAGTGATACTCATGCAAGTGCAAAAACAACCACATTCCTAAAAATGCAAGGAACGGTTTCAAGATGGATTAAAATCCTGCATCTTTTGTGTCCTATTTCAGTTCATGGAGGAGAATTTTGCAACATCCCTAAATCAAGAGTGGTTTAGCAGCCGGTGGAAAGCTCTCAAAAAAAAATTGCAGGTTATGCAAAGCCCATTTTGCAGATTACTAAGCCCATTTTGCAATGTCTTTTAGCCAAGACCAGAAATTGCTTTGGGATGAACAGCCAAAAAAGCAACATTTTGGATTATTTCAGTTTTGGGACTGATTTTGCGTTGAATGTTGAGGTGCACCAAAAAACCCTATTGCATTAAATTAGATAAAAATGGGTGCAATGACTTAGCAAGAGGAGAGAGATGAAGCCAGCTGAAGCTAAAAAACATCTAAAATTTTGGGGGAGGAAAATAAATTCCTACATATATCAGGGTGAAACAACTCCAGCAAATGTTAAGTGCAGAAGATGTGTCCATAGAAGCTATTTTCACTGCTTTTCGGGTGGCTCTGTCAAAAAACCACACACCACTCATGTTTTTATGGCCATAAATGTCCTGTTTGGGAGCAACTCTTGCTGCCAAGGTGAAATTTGACTGCAGAGATATGCGTCAATCCCATGGATGGCCTCACAGCACTGGATATGTTTATATTCATATCTATATGTTTTTGCCCTATTTTTAGGACATAACTGTGTGTATATTCTAATTTAATGCCCAAAACTTCAAAAGCCATCCAAAACCAGTCAACGTGGTTGGCCTCCATCAAGGCATAGGAGATGGTTAATGTCATGCTGAAGAAGGATCATTCCTGTAGGTGGGAAGCGCCAACGGGAGGGAATTTTGGATTAAGGTATCTTGTATCTTGCAATATTCAAAACTCAAGATTTCCACCTGTTCCTGACCTGGCATTTTTTCCCTATTGGTGTTGTCCTTTTTGGGGGTTACTTTTTGGAGTTTTTTTTTTTTAACCACCACCGATTCCCCAGAAATAGGCAATGGCAAAGCAGGGATGAAAAGGCCAGCAGCATTAGATATCATTAGAATAAGAGTCATGTATTCCTCACTGCCGAGATGCACATAATTAGAAATTAGAAAAAGGTCAGATCTCACCATTATCAACTCAATCAGCTGCCGAGTGCCACACAGTCAATTAATTCAGCATCTGTATTTTTTACAACCCCGCGCACGTACGCCGTCGGACTGTAACTCTTTATCCGGACAGATATACGGCGCAGCGGAGCAGGGACATAAAATGAGACCCTAAGCAAATGAGCTGAGATAATTGAGAGATTTATTTTTTATACATATATGTGTCAGGTCTTCTTGCCTTTGCCCTTGAATATTGACTTTCATGGCCGTTGAGCTCTGGGAGGATGCAGAGAGTCGGGGCACAACGCCTCCACCTTGTGCTTTGCCTGCACCAGCCATAGAGGAGGAAAGAAAAAAAGGAGGAAAAAAGCAAAAAAAGGCAAAAAAAAAGTCAATAAAAAAGGATTTTTTTCTAGCCACAACCCATCATCCCTGTTGTTTGCCAACCAAAAATTCACTTTCTCCATTGTGGAGCCACCACCCAAGTTTGGCCTTGGATTTTTTCAGGATGTTTCCCAACCATGGCGACTCACAGTTTGTAAAGATGACCACTAAAATTTGCAAGTTAAAAACACCCTTTGAAATGCAAAGACGCTTTGTTACATAAAACTGGATTTATTGCCCCGGAGTGAATAGCTCAAATTTTATATATTATGCAAGATTTCAAACAGTGGCTGTAAAACTTAAGGTTTCAGCTTGGTGAGAGGAATGTTTTATGTGTAAATTTTTTAACGTTTATGGGGTACGTTTTAATGAGGCCCAGGCTTTGCACCGGCAACAGCTTACAGCGGAGTTGCAGTCCCATAATCTTGTTAGAAGAAGTGGCCTCTGGAGAATAACCAAACACTTTTCAGCATCCAGGACTTTGGCTTGGACTTTTTGGGGGCACAGGAAGCACTTGCCATGAAGGCAATGGCAATTCTGGGGGAATTTTTGCCTGTTGAGATTTTAGAGGTTTGATTGATGGGGAAGGAAAAGAAATGTGGAGGTGCAGAGGGATGGGCTCTTTGGATGAGGATATTGATTTTTTTGGCTTTTTTTGATGTGCCAAGAAAGGAAATGCATTTAGTTCTACTGTAGAGATTGGTTCCAGGTTAGATTTTGGGTGAGAATATTTTTTTCTGATGTGTCCAGGAAAAAATTATTTTAACTTTGCCATTGTGTGTCCTTGCATAGATGGTGAAGGCGATCCAGGTGCTGCGCATTCACCTCCTGGAGCTGGAGAAGGTCAATGAGTTGTGCAAGGACTTTTGCAACCGCTATATCACCTGCCTCAAAACCAAGATGCACAGCGACAACCTACTCAGGAATGACCTGGGGGGGCCCTACTCCCCCAACCCCTCCTCCATCAGCCTCCACCCCCAGGTAATGGCTTAAAAATCAACTGTAATCACCATTGATTGGCCAACAGGCGAGTTGGGCCAACGAAGCTTGAGGGTTACTCTACAACTCTTGTGGCCTCCTGGAAATTCATCAAAACCCATGCCCAGTTAAGGAAAATAATTACAAAAAAAAAACCTGTATCTTGCTCATATGGCACAATAAATGAAGCTGCAGTGATTTTTTTTT
>JAOXJM010000009.1:8167747-8182739 GCA_026413425.1 Tringa solitaria | reverse complement strand
AGGGTTGGACTGGATGATCTCCAGAGGTCCCTTCCAACCCCATGTGATTCTGTGAAAACTTCTACCCCTCTCGGTGACCGTCTCCCAAGAGCCCGGAGGAACGCCAGGCCCAGCACCCGCCCCGCCGCGGGAGTGCTGCTGCGGCAGGTGGAGAGAGCGGCGGGTGCAGCCCCCCCCACCCCGCCGGAGCCCCAGGCGCGCACACTCGCGACGGGCTGCCGCCGTCTCCCGCGACGCCATTAGAGAGGCGGAATCTGCCCGCAGCCCCGGATGGCGGGTCGCACGGACAGCGACGCGCGTCCCGTGTCACGTGTGCATCACGTGACTCCGTCCCGGGGTGATGAAGTGACTGGCTGTTGGTCACGTGATCCTTGCCTACGCGCAGTTGGGCCGGGTGCAGATGGCGGACGCTGAGGCCGAGGCGGCTCCGCGGCCCGAGATGCAGCGGCTGGTGGCGGCGCTCCGAGCCCGCCTCTGGCAGCTGCAGACGGAGCTTCGGGAGCAGGAAGTGTCGGAGGCTTCGTCTCGGGCGTACTGTCGGGGCTTCTGCCAGGTACGCTGGTAGGGGCTGGGCTGGCTGGGCCGCGGCGCGGGCTGCAGGCCGGGTGGCGGGCCTGGGGCGGGCCCGGCGGGGCTTTCTCCGCCGCCGAGCGCGCCCGGCGCTGCCGGCGGCAAAGGGCTCCCCTTCCGGGGGCTCCGCTGGTTCCTCCGGAACTGCCGTCGGTGTGGGCCGGGGCTGGCGGCGGCGTGCGCCGCTACCCAGCAGGGAGGTGCGCGCGTTGCCCCGGGGCTGCCTCGTGGGCGCTGCGCTGCCGGCCTGGGGCTGCGGCCCTGGCAGCGGGGGAGCCGCTCGCCCTTCGACTCTGACGGGGCTTGGACAGGTGGCAGCCTTTGAGAGGTTCTTTGGGGGTTCTCTGGGCAGGCGGGACACACTGCGCTCTCTCAGTGCAGTCTTGGCTCGCTTCCTAGAGCTCCGCTTTCCTGTTCTCTATATGCCCCGTGATCGAAATTATGCGTTCCACCTTGATTGAGATATGCCATGGAATAAGCAATGCTTGATGGTTTGTGAAGGCCTGCAGTTCGCTAAAGTCACTGAATGAGCTGCAGTGGTCTGCTGATCCTGTTTGAGTACTTGCTTAATGCAACTCAGGCTAAGGATCAGCAGTTTCTGAATCAAGCCACAAACTTCCAGAGGAAGAGCTGAACTTGGATTAAAGTTGAGGTGATGGAGATAACTTCCTATTAAGTAAACTCATTAAATAGTTTTTGTTTCCCCCACAGCATCATTTACTGTGAATCCTTGGGTTGAATAATTGTTGTTAGGTTGCTGGGTTGAAGAACCATCCCTGTTGGATCTGAAGCGATTGTGGTATAAAAATTAAAAAAAAATCTGTTTTACAAGCTAGTTTAATCACACCTCAGCTGATACAGCTACTGGGTTTGACTCGCAAATGGCAAAATCAAATGCCAAATCAGACAAAAATTCCTGCTGGTGTGTTACAGACGACGTTACCCTTCCATTTCATATCCACAGGTTGTGTACTTTACCATGCCATTCTGGGAGGATGTTTACTTCATCGCTTTCCATCGATTTCAAAACTCTTGCTTCTCAAACTGCAGGATGCTGCTGCATACTGCTATGTGTATCTCAAGTTAAGCATACTCTTAAGATCTGTGACCTTAAATTTACATGGAGACTGGTATAATGCATGTGACTTTCTCCATGCTTCAGGTTTTGCTGAAATTGTTTCCAGTGGAATTCGTTGCATCAAAACATTGAAACAAGTATTCAGCTAACACTTAGTGTAGAGATTGTCACGGTGATCAATATATGTAGTGGTCAAGTCACCCAGATTACTTTGGTGCAGATAAAGCTTTAGAGGTACTTGATCAATGGGGTTTGATGAAATCAGTTCTGTTACCTAAAAAACAAACAAACAAAAAAACCCCTCACAAGCTGTCCCACAAAAAATGTGGACCTCTTTAGGTTGTTGTGCTGTTACTGAGTGGTGGTCTCATTTTAGAACACTGTGTGAGAGAGTACAGATAAAAATTAAAAAGATCTGGTTTGGGTTGCCTTCGGTTTGGGACATTTCTGATAGTCATGACTGTACACCAAGAGATACAGTGCGAAACATGAAATCGCTGGTCTGTCATGCAGCAGCTTCAATGGAGTATAAATCTGTGATGTCACTGTGCAGTCAAACCACTGTGGTTAGGATGTAATTTTACATCGTGATGTCTCTTTCTGACTGGGGATGTTTGTGAATGTTGCATAGAGTTTGAGAGATAAAACTTAAAAATAAAAAGGTCTGCCCCCAAGTGAAATTTAAGGAGCTGAATTTTGTATGAACAACTTGGAGAGTAGTACTGGTATCTTGGAAGCTTATTAAGCTACAGTAGAACATGCCTAGAGAGAAGCTGATTTGAACTGGGCTTAAATATAATCTTTGGGAAGTAGCTGCATCCTGTGAGGGTAGCTGAAATGTTTTAGGGCAGCAATGGATTTGCCATCCTGTGTACATCTGTGGCGTGGTCCTGAAAGGTGCTCTTGTTTTGCTGTGGAAGTTACTGAGGCTGCTGGGACACGACAAACTGTGGACCGAAACAGTAGCTTTCCTATGCTTTATGCTGTCTGGATGCTCTGTTTTTCTACATGTAAACTTGTGCTGCCACGTGCAGCTTTCCAGTAGCTCTTCCTAGGAGTGATGCTGGATGACACAGTTTCCCTGAAGATCCCTGATTTTGAGGAGGGGAGTAAGATTGGTGTCCAGGATAACACAACAAAGTAACTTGTGAAGCCTAAGTAGAGGGTTCAGTCTGCAACTTCATATTGGACAAGTGTGAATGCTTTGCATGTTCATCTTGGGGGAAAAACATGTCTGTTTAGTGGGCTGTTTGCATACATATTGAGTTCCCAGAATGAACAGTCTGTGTGTTTGAGGTTGTACTATATACTAAATATGAAGAACAATTAGCAGTGAAGCAGAGGTTTTAGAACGTCAAAGCATTCTGTCTGCCAATACCCAACACCTGTTGGCTTTCTGAAATTATTAAAGGTGACACAGTTAAGGACTGTCAATTGTAATCAGGTATGTTTTAGAAGAAATGGAAGGTTTTTTTGTTAATCAGAGACTTAAAGCTGTAATAACAGGTCAGGTAAGTTTAACACATTTAAGTTGGTTCTGAGCGAAAAATTGATGCTTCCAAAGAAATGTAGCTAAGCAGGTATTCCAGCATTGCAGGACGTGAGAGTCTCTGCAGTGTTGAGGACCTAAGCTGGTCTGTAGATTACACGGCAGGCAGACGTGTGCCTGCCCTCTGCTCTTTTCACCCCACTCACTAATTAGATGTATTATTTTGGTCAAAGGAAGGAGGACAGGATAAAATGTGGGTGGATGTGTGTTAACCAGACTTTAAATTTTAGAATACTTCTAATTACCTGAAGAGAGTAGTCATTGCTTATAAAATAGTTACTTGATTGTTAAATATGTAGATTTTGTATTTCTGACAAGGTTAAAATTGTCTAATTTTATCTTGTATATAGACTCCAGGAAAAGTCTTTAGTGGAGTAGTAAAACTTATTGCTTGTGAAACAGCAGAAGGGCATTCAAGAGCCTCTGTAGTACTGCGTTTTGTTTATTTGTCAGTATGCTGATAGCATATTAATGTTCAAAACTACATATCTTTGAAATTCAAGCTTTTAATAAGTCTTTTGCCTTGAATCTGTCTTATACACTGAAACCATCATTGCTCGTCTATTTAGGGAGAAATTTCTGATAAGTGGCTACTCAATGAATTGCTAATATTAACTGTAAGACTTGGATCTCAATGCTAGGATTGCACTCAAGGGTGCAGTGTTTTCTAGTAAGTCTATTTAATCTTAGGAAATATTCTGCCATGTTTTATTGTTTATGTAGACCAGATAGTTTATGAACTAAGTGTTTAAATAATTTAGTAATAATTTTTTTTTGATAGAGTGGTTTTAATGGATGTATTTTTTAGAAAAGTGCAGATTTATATGTTTGATTTTCTATTTCTTAGTCAGTATAATGATAGCATTACTGTAGGGCTTACTAAATAGATGACTTTATGGTAGTCATCAGTGGAATATCTCTAGGGATTATAGCTTGACAGACTTTGAATGCAATTTAATGCTTCTAACGTCACATATAATTTGAGTTATATTATCAAATCCTTCATTGGTCTGTTAAAGAAGCACTTAGACTGGTTAGTTACTAGTCATTCATTGCTTCTGCTAATGATCTTTGTGCTGTGTTTAAGGATGATTTCTGTAGATGTCTAATCTTCCCTCTTCCACCCTCCTTACATCTTTATTAATATTGTGTGGCTTTTTGGAGAGCTTGTAACTTTCATTAACCAATATACTCATACTGAGTTCTAGGGGAATAATCTACAAAATGGTCTTGATTTGTACTGATTCTTAGATGGTATTTTTATAGATTTTTTTTCTGTTTGTTCCTTAAATTTCACAAATGGTTGTACCAGTCTAGTGGATGTTTGCTGCTTTTTTTTTTTTTCTCTTTTTTAATCCTAGAACTAGTATTACATAGTTAGATCACTGACATAACACCAGATAGTCCACAAAATAGTGTGTAGCTGGCCACTTATTTCTTGCTGTATTGGAAGTTAGGCTTTGTCTCAGAAGTTTCTGGTTATTATAATGACTGCACTTGGTTTTAGTAAGCTCGTTGTAGGGTCTGTTCAGTCATGTCCTCCTTCCAGTCATAACCTGGTACGATCATGTGTTTATTTAAGGGGTTAAAATAAATCGGTTGTGTTGGAGTCCCAATTTGAAGTAATCTGAAGCTTGGTATGACCTGATCATCCTTTTAGTACAATTTGGCTTGTGTCGAATTCTAGGGTGGGGCAATCTAAACTTTTTGTTCCACATGGTCTTGGCCCTAAGGGTTCCAGAAAGCACAGTCTTTATGAATGTTTTTTGTTTTATTTGCAGCTGGCCTTAATCAACAGTGGTACGTTTTTTGGTCTAGGGGGGGTGCAACATGGGAGAGGGATTGTAACTGGTGACAGCACCAGCATGAGTGGTCTGGAGTTGTAGGAGGGTGTAGAGAAGGAGTGTTATTTTTGAAGCAGCTGTCAGTAGAGCTAAGAGGTCCTGAGCTCAGTGCCTTGCTTGCTCTCAATATTACTTTGTAACCTGTAAGAAAATAACATGGTAGTGTACTAGAGTTTTAAAAAGCTTGAGAGATGCTACTGTTGTCCCTGTGCTGATTTTTGAAACTTATTTTCATTTATCTCAAAACTGTCTAGACTTTACATTGCTTTTTCAGTACTGTGCCCAGGTAATGTAGAATTGCTATGATCAAGTAGTAAAATCAAGGGTAATTTTGCATTTGAAAAATGACTATGTAATCGTCTGATCTGGGTTTTGTATCCCCTTATAATGGATTCATATTTGCTGTATGGGTAATCTTTAAAATACTACAGCTGGAATAATGTTCCTATTTTTGCACTTCTTTCCTATTTTTCTGCATTCTTACTAGTCATAAAGATTCCAGTGTTACATATGTGGTTCTGTTTCCATGGCAGAACTTCTCCCTGAATTTCTGTCTTAACACTTCACATTTCTGTCAATTGCATCTAGCTTGCTCCCTAGTTGAAATTCTTCATCAAAATAATGAAATAAATGAAAATCTTTTTGAATAAAAGGGAGAACTTCTGTTGAGGAGAAAACCTACCATTTTTAAATCTCCTTCAGTGTAAGAACTTCTCACTTCCAGAATTCTTCCATTGTCTATGCTTGATATTGCATATTGATATTTATTTTTTGGATAAAAGTGTGCTATGAGAACTTCTAATGATAACTCATTTTCTTTCAGACACTACTTCAGTATGCTGGCAGTCGGGGTGCATCGGAACATATTTTACCTTTTTTGGAAGTATATCGAATCTCCATCCAATGCTTTGCTAATGCACGACCTTACTTGACTACAGAATGTGAAGATGTTCTTTTGGTACTTGGCAGGCTAGTGCTGTAAGTTTTAAGTTGGTACATTAATATTTAAAAAAAAAAAACCCAACCCAAAAAAACCCTAAATGAAAGGGCAAGTTGTTGAAATAGTGTAATATTTAATTAAACAGCTGTATTTATGATCTATTATATAGTAGATGTTTTTAATACTTTTTTTAGTCATACCGCAAAAATGTACTTGAGCATTTTGTTAATTAATATGAAAAAGTGATAAGTCTTTGTCCTTCTTTATTTGGGTAAATGTGCAGGTATTAGGAAGGTTCTGTTCTTTAACATTCTGAAAACTATTGTTATTTTCTGTAGTGTGGTCCTCATTAAACAGAAACTTTAATATTAGATCTTCACGCATGGTTTAACAGCTCTGCAGTTGCTGCTTTCGTGTGTCCTCTCACTTGTAATGCAAAGTAGTTCTGAACGTGCTCCTTTCTGAAAAGGAGAAGCTGTTTTGTGTTTATGGCAGTCTAGCTGTTTGTGAGTGCTGTCGCTGTAGGATAGCAAAAGGTAAGAGTAGTTCAACCTGAGCTCTTTCACAAGTGTCTGTAGATATGACTTAAAGATCATAATTCTTCAAACAAGAGAGAACTATTTTACAGTCCATCAGCTAAGCTGGAATAATTGTAGTTTCTCAAAGTCTGTTTGAATGCAAAGCAGCTATTTGGAATTGAAGAGCGTGGCCCGAGGGCTTTCACCTACATTGGAGTATAACCAGTTACTACTGTTAGCCTAAAAGAGATAACTTGATGCACTGGTCCTTCCTTGTTGATAAGGCTTCATTCGAGGGGGGGAGAATGAAGATCTAGAACCTTGAATATAAAGATTTTCATAGAATAAAAGTAATTCTGTGGCACTTTTTCAATGGGCTGTTTTTTGTTACCTGTATTTACTTGCTTTGTGGTCTAAAGTCAACTGTTCTTTGTGAGAAGGATTTTGCAATTAACTCCTTGGTCAAATACTTGGTTTGCAATGTGCTGACTTGCAGTGTAAATCAACAGCTCAGAAACAGATATCTCTGTATGATACCTTGAATTATTTTTTTAGAGTTATGAGAAAAATGTGACCTTGGAGTGGTTTGGTTTTTGGTGTTTTTTTTTTTTTTTTTTTTAAACCTGTTAAGAAGGGAAAAAGCATGAAATCATGAATGCATGAAATCAGGAAAAGTCTGTCTTTAAGTTCTTGACATGGAAACTGAAGACTTAAACTGCTAAAGTACTGGTACATAATGCATATTTTGCCAAAAAGTATATGCTAAGTGCTTTGGCAGACTGTCCTTTTATGGGTAGGATATTCTCATCTTCATCATATTATCATTAATTAGCTTTATTCTTTTGTTTCTTTATTCTTTTGTTTCCCAGTCATGTCACTTAGTTTGCCTTTCACTGTCTTTGTGTGCATGTCATCCATACCTGGAGTACTTCCTATATATTTTGCCAGTCATATACTTTGGGGCGGGAATCCCAATTCTGTGTCAGATATGCTTATCAAAATTGCTTTTCTCTTGTTGAGAAAAATCAGAATATTCTGCTTTTGCTAATATGGTTTCTTCCATTTTTCAGTGTGAAGAGTAAGTTTGTTGTGTCTGGTATATTCAGAAAACTGTGGTGGAGGACAGTAGAGAGGCTGACTTGCTGGAGTCTCCACTGTTCTTCTTTTGATTACGTATGACAGGAATTTGAAGAATGAAAAGATAACAAGTGAGGTCACAGGGTGAGGGAAACTGCATACCTAGCTGAACTCTCCCACATTTTTCTTTTACATAAGAGTTTCCAAGGGAGGGACAGAGAAGTTAGAGCAGGGAATTAAAGATAAATTAAGTTCCTCGAAAGAGGGAGAATATTACCTGATTAGGAACATGAAAGCATATTGTTTCCATGTAACTGATTTTTGGGGAGACAACTGGGTTACCCTCAGCTGTTGTACATGCTGTATATTTTCAGACTTGAACTCTGATGAGAAATTAAATGAGCAAGCTTCCCGTTCTAAAGCCCAAGTGCTTTACTTCCTATTGAAATCCTCCTTTCCTTCCAACATCCCTCCAGGAGAAGGGGGAAAGAACTTCTTCCTCCTGACATACTTAGTGGGGTGAGCCAGTAACAGCAATACTGTGGCTTCCCTGCCACGTGACTAGGTCAATTGTGTGTTCACAGTGTATCTGACATGGTCTAGGTACTGTGCCGCCCATGAGAAACATCATGCTGATGCAGTATGAGATGATGTTGGTACGCTGTCTAACCGTAGGAAATAAAAGGAAAGCTTGGAGTGGTTGGTCTTGTAGTTTACAGGATTGGCAAATGACTGAGGAGGAACAGGAATGTTCTTGGCCATGGCTGTAAAAGGATATACCTACTTTGGTCAAGTAGAACTCGGACTGCTTGTTTCTGCAGCCACCAAGCACAACACAGTCCTCTTAGCCCCCAGTATTACTATACCAAAGGTATTGCCTCTATAGAAGAACTAATAAAGATTTAGCTATATCAAAGGTTTCATTCACCAAGATCTGGTTAGCTGGTTATCCTCACAAATCTGAAGCAGCACTTGAAGCTGATTGTTCACTTGTGCTTCTCTAAGTGCTGCTTTTTTTTTTTTCTGAGGATACTGACAAACATCAGTATGAAAATTTTACTTCCATCTGAAAATGGTTTATATGGTCCTAAAATTAATAGATTAAATTAACAAAGTAGAAAGAATGTTCCTAGTTCATGTTGTGTTTGTCAGTAGCTGATATTTGACTGCTTTCTACATTTTCCTGTTTGCTCTGATGGCACTGGTCTGAAAGGGAGTTTACCATCTTTTTCTACATCTTTGAGAAGATGTTTATATGCTTTTCAACCATAAAAAGAGAAAGGAGAACTGAATGTCATATGGTCTAAGTAGCAAAACTGGATTCAACTGATAAGACCAGTCTACCTCAAACTGCTTGAGCTGTATCTCACCTACTGGTGGTATCTACTGAGTCTAACACGCCTTGCTTCCAGGAAGAGTGCTTGCTTTCCATAACACCGTGTGAGTAGGCACATATGATGGTTTGCATTTCTCAACGCAATAAGCTGTTGCAGTTTGATTTACCACTCCACTGTCTTACCACTCTTAACAAATGCAGGATAAATCCTGGCAACAGCTAAACTATTCCTGCTGATTATCTGATACACAATTTGTCATCTTTTTAACTCTAAAAAGCTTAGAATAAGAGTTTTCTAATACACTCTAAATAAACACAATTCTGAAAGCTTTTAGAATTTATTTTTTAAAATTTCTTTCTTAAAATACTAGTAAATGAGTTATAAAGTGATTATAGAATAATTGTATGCAAATAATGGGTTTGTTTTTCCTTAGAGTTACTCCTTCCAAAATAAAGAAACTCTAAATCTAGGAGACCATCTCCTAAAAGATATTTTGAAGTTGAGTATTTGAGTTGAATGATTTTATTTTTTTTTAATAATGAAAACATTCAAGCACCCATTTGCAGTTTATTTGCAAAAAATCGTGATTAAAGTTTGGAATTGAGTTTTGTGTAGGTATGTATTGTGGTACTGGTAGAGGGGGTAGAAAGGCTTGACTTCATGAAGTGATCCTGGCGTTTTGATTTGTGGTCTTAGCCTAAATTCCATTTGATTGCATTACAATAAAGAAGGAAATGGACTTTTAGGGATAGAGGTGTGTTTTGAAGTATTGTACAAGGACCAAAAGGAAGAATTGAGTTAAATGGCCATTCCTCCCCCGTGCCAGTGTGAAAGGGTGACTAGCCTTTATGCAGCTGTTTGAATCAATTCTTATAACAAAAACGTAGGCAATTGATTTACAATTCTAATTATTTTACTGCCAACAAAATTGTAGTTGGAATGTCCTGAATATTACTTTTGCAGTAGTGCTGTGAGTTGTTCTATGTGATGGTGATACACTCGAAGCTCCAGATCTCTCATGGGGTGATTTCCATGGAGTGCTTGGTATTGGGATCCTTAGGAAGACTTAAGGGCTCACAGCAAAAGAATTTTTGGTTCTTGATTCAGCCCAGTCCTGTGTTACTACAACAGATGATAAAATATTAAAAGGAATTAGAAGAGTGAAAGTAGGTAGGACTGGTTGACTGTACTTAAGTCTGAAAATGAGATGTGCATCAAAAGGCTCTTCACAAGCATGTTAACCGTGAAGTTTGCAAATGTTTTATTTGGTGGAATGAGTCTCTGTATGACATGAATGAAAATTGGACACATACTTAGTGATTTTTGGGGGTTTATTTTGGGGTTTGGTTTTCTTTTGTTTCGGGGGGTGGGTATTGCTTATGTTAAAATTCAGCTGCTGTGAGACTTTGTAGATTTGTTTTTGATAGTGTAGTAGCAACCACCTGGGTCTAGGCATCTGAACTGGTGAATTAACTTCTATTGTCAAGCTTGAGTACAAGGGGAAAAATAATTAGTCCGTATTGTTCTATAATATTGAAACTTTTTCATGGGCATAGTAATGATTGAGATTCTAGTGCCTGATGATGTAAATAATTACTGAATGACACTGATGAAGGCTGTCATATTTTCTGCCGCATGGAACGCTTAGAGCGTTTAAAGGAACAGGATTGGGCAGTGAAGTCAGATTTCTGAAATGTGAAAAGGATGATCAGGTGTTAATTCAGTATTTTTCTGCTTGATCTTGTTTATGATATATGACTGCTGAATCTGGCTAAAAACTGATTAGGCATAGCATTTTGCAGGTAATTGTTCACTGTATTTATCAAAAGTCAAGAGGATGGGGGAAAGGAAAGTAATTATTTTTGGGTACTAAGCGTTTTTGAAACTCATGTTTGGTTTATGGTTATCTCTTCCTTTTTCCCTTCCCCAAGCTCAGCTCCACTGTCTATGGTAAGACTGAATGTGTTGTCCTGTTGTTCTGTTATTTAATATTTGGGAGTGGAGGTTTTGAATTAAAAATAGCATGAGTTGGAACTATGTAGCAACGTAGGTGTGGCTTATAGCAATTATTTAGTGCATTTATTGTATGTGGGATCTTAGACCAATTTTCTTTCCTTTCATTGTCATGATTTTTGAGAACATTTTTGGAGTTTGTAAATCTTCTGAATCTCTAGACAGTGTCATCAGTTAACCCATTTAGAAAAACTAACCAGTTGTTCTGTGCAGCAGTTTAGGTAATCCGTATGTCCTGTATGAGGTTAGATAGCCCCCATTTGAGAACAATATAGGCAGTAGTCCTGCCATTGCTTTGTCTCCTAGAAAACAGTGATTCTTGTTCTCCAAGACTTTTTCCTGAAATGAGATGAATGTGCTAAAGACATTCCTTTTTTGTTTCTGAAAGTTGACCTGATGGTCTAAAAGAGGAAATACCAACTAGATCTTGCTTGCTTCCCCCTTGTTTTTGGAATCTGAACTTATGTATGGAAATATATTCCAATATAGGTCTGAAATTTTACTGGATATTTCAGAGATGTTAAAACTACATGAAATCTTACCGCTTTCCTGAATTTTCATTTGGAAAACCTGATACATGGCAGAAGTTCACATGCCACTGTGATGGGACTGACTCACATACTGATATTAATCAGTGACGGTGTTGAAAATGGAGGTAACAAAAAATCAAGACTGGGTGGCTAGGGTCCTATTTTTAAGCAGGAGCTTGGCTTAGTGAAGAAATAAGGAGATGTTCTTCACCTCTTGTAGAGAACTGAGTTATGCAATTGCAGCAGCTCCATGAATTAACAATCTGGGAATTCTACAATATGATTTGTTTAACTCTGACTTCAATTTGACTATCTTTAATATGCATATCAATGTGGGTGGTTTTTTTTATTATTTGATAACTCTTGAGCTTGTTGCAATTCACACCATAAGTATTTGAATGTTTCCCCTGTCCTGTGCTATCAAAGACTCATAGGGTGTTCTTAAGAATCTATTCTGCGGGTCCATTTCTGTGCTGATGCACCTCTTGACATAGCTTATCAGTCTCTTGGCTTTTAGGATACTGTTAGGGATCTGTTCTCTAGGTCCATTTCTGTGCTGATGCATGTGTCGTCTTCTGTGAAGCTGTTCTTTAATTCTGTTTTCTTATATATGTCAGCACTGAAACTTTAAGTTAGAGCTGGCTTTCATTTTCCCTCTAGGCAAGGAGACCATCTTGGGGTCAAATGAGTTTTATTCAGAATGGATATTAGGAGTCCTTTGTGAGAGGAAGGAGCGGAAATTCTATAATGCAGTGTTCCTGAGCCATGTTGAATAGACTACCTTGGATTACAAGAGTAACTGCAATCTTATCCTAGCAAGGTTGTGCATAGTAAAAAGGAGCACTCTTTCCATATGATGACTCATGCCTCATTCTGGGACTGTTTTTGGCCTTTAACTGATTTGTGCAGTCAAACATGTTTTAATGTTACTGTCATTTCTTATCTGAATGCTAAGTGATATATGCCACATGTCATTTAATGTAATTGCAGAATGCATTCAGGTAGCTTGCTTACTTGCCTCTTACTTTTCCAGGAGTTGTTTTGAGCTACTGCTTTCAATTCCTGAAAGTGAATTGCCGCATGAGGTGTGGTTAGAATTCCATCAGTCCATACAGGTAAGTGTTCTTAATTCCTTTTTTACAATTCACTTTTTTTTTTAAAAAAAAAAGGGCTGCTATTGTACTCCTGGTTTTGTGTTTGTTTTTTTTTTCCTGCCGTTCCCCTGAATTTTGCCTATCCTATGTTGCTGTTATCTAGGCAGCGAGAATTTCTGAGTGGCAGAAGACTAACCGAAACATCAGTATTGGCAGCTTTAGGCCCACCAGCTGATTTATAACCACAGTCAATGGCACCTGCAGCAAGAGACCTGTAGCAAATCTTGATCTGTCTAATGGTTTGTATGAGTGAAAGACTGAGTTAGATGGAGTGATGTAACAGCTCTGAAGTATTACTTTGAAGATGACCAAAAGAAGCTTTTGGGGAGATCTGAGTGGCAAGTTAGTGTCTACACCTGATTTCAGAGGTATGGAATAGTGGGACAGGTCTTTAGTCCAGGTAGTTCCTAAAAGTGTTTTTTCTGAGATGGTACTGAAACAAGCTCATAATACTGCTATTCCTACACTCAAGATGGCTACTGTAGACTATGTAGGAGGAAGAGATGTTTTCCAGGTTTTAGTCTGAAGGTAGTACCTAGCTGTCTGCAAGGACTTGTGTTCCTTGTGGAGCTGTAAGATGAGAGTGGTAGTCTTGCTGTGTTCATACTAATAGATCCTTCCAGATCTTCCTTCCAGGACCAGGGACTGATTGTTGCTGCTATTGCCTGTTCTGGCAATCAGCTGTGACTAATGAAGTTGGAAGCTAGTATCAGGTACAAGTTGCTGAAGACTTTGGCAGGAAGTAGTTGGAAGAAAGGGAACTTAGACCTTGTAGCTGTCCTTGTGCAGACCTTATCCCAAGGCTTTATACCCCTATGACTGGGGATTTCCTCAGTCCCTGGGGCTTGGTGATGGCTGCTGCAGTAGCTCTGAAGATGCGGATATAAAGGTCCTGAAGGAGCTTCTACTTGTGTTTCACCTGCAGTCAGGGGAATTGCACATATGGAAACTCTTCAGTAGACTGAAAATGAATAAACCTGGCACTTTAAACTGAGAGAAACAATCTAGTAGTGCTTTGTAGTCCGGCTAGTAGCAGAAGGGACTGAGGTGGTCTGTGACTGGTGTTTTCAGATGTGGACAGACCTTTTCCTGAAATAACCATGAACTACTTACTGTCATGGCAACCCTAAAAACAGTTGGGTGTGGTGTGTGCTATGTAGTAGAAAGAAATGCAGTAGGTACAGTTTAAACCCTATGGTCTTAGTGGTGTCAAAGATTTTTTCTTTATTTTGAGTGCTGGTGCATAAGTCCTGTAACTCCCTTAATGACTGCAGCAGACATTGCAGCACTCCACAACCAAGTATGAAGGTATATCAGTTTATTTAGACAATACCCAGCTATGCCACCTATTACACTAAAATAGTCTGTAGCTATTAGCCATGATGTCGCAGAGGCTACCTGTTCATTTGTGGGGATGCTACAGATAAGGTTGATGAACCACAGGTTCATCTTTTGCATTATGGCTGATGGAAGAAGTTGGAATTTACTGTTTTCAAGGTAGCTCTTAAATTCACTGATCCAGTTGTCATTGGATAAAGAGGAGTGAATCAAGAATCATAGAATGCGAGGTTGGAAGGGACTTCAAGGATCATCTGATCCAACCTTTCTTGGCAAAAGCTCCCAGTGAAGACCCAACACTGTCTAGCCAAATCGTAAAAGTGTCCAATGTTGGGGAATCCACCACTTTCCTGGGGAGATTATTGCAATGGCTGATTGTTCAGCGGCTGTTAAAAATTTTCCTTTTGTGTCCAATTGGAATCTCCCCAGGAGTAACTTGTACCCATTACTTCTAATCTTCTCCACATGGCTCTTTGTAGAAAGAGTCTCCCATCTTCTTTGTAGCCAAAATACTGGAACGTGGTGATAAGGTTTCCTCTAAGCCTCATGAGCTTACCATGCACTCGAAGACATACAGTAAGTTTGTAACTGAGATGGCCTAAGATGTGCTGCTGCTACACTTGGCTTTTTTATTGACTTTCTGAAACTGTGGCTTCTGAGTTTAGCACTCATGTAATGCTCCCCATAGTAAAAGATTTGGGCAAAGCTTTTTAAACATGGGAGTACTCTGAAATCATGCTGAAGAAGTTTGTGGACTTTTACAAACAGGTGCTTCTAATGAGATTTTGCAGTAGTGCTCTTGGAGAAATATGAGAATGGGAACATTTGTAACCTGCCCAGGAATATAGTAGGAACTCAATCCTTATGAGAGAAGAGGAGAGTAACAGAGAAAGAGTATGCAGTCATACAGAGGGCAATACAGACCTTCAGGCAGGAATCACTCGTAGGCTCTCACGTGAGGACTTGTAGCTTTAAAGCCTGTGACAATGTTAATCACAGAATCACAGAATCTTCTAGGTTGGAAGGGACCTTAAAGATCATCTT
>JAOXJM010000009.1:8147279-8167647 GCA_026413425.1 Tringa solitaria | reverse complement strand
AGCCTCTCTACCCTCCAGCAGATCAACACTGCCACCCAACTTGGTGTCATCTGCAAACTTACTGAGGGTGAATGTCCCAATCTCCAGAGAAATCCGGTAGCAAAGCATTGCAAAATTATCTGTCCCAGACTGACAGATGTGAATGTGCTTATTCCTTTCCTAACAAAAGGGGTGAGTGTGGCTGATGAGGAATATAACTCCAAATGTAACTGGGAGCTGCAGCAAATGTGGGACAGGTAATTGTTGCTCTGTAACAGTCTGCACAGATAGTAAGAGTCATTAAAACTTGAAATAATTTTTCATCCCAGGAGTGAAAAAGGTAAGGGCGTGCATTTCAAAGCAGCCCTTTGTCCGGCTGGTGTAGGGATGGTTCTAAAGCTGAAAATGGAGTGTCAGATGTCAGTGAAACTTATATACAAAGCACTGTCAAAGGCTTTATTTGGTGTCTAAACCTGTTTATTCTTTCATCTAAATAACAGTAGTTCTGCCCTGCAGTTTTCCTTATATCTAAGCAGAAGCAGAGGTGACCTGTGTGAAATGAAAACAAGATGTGAGATTGTATGGCAGGAGTCTTGGCACGGATTTCATACAGTGGCAGCAGGCAAAAGGAAGTGGACATGGGTGGGGAAATGCTGTAAAGTACGAGTGAAAGGGTCAGGGCAGAATTACAACAGGGCCCTTGATACAGGTAAACTCAATCTGGCGGAGGAACCCAGCGGAGAGGTACTGTGGGGATGGATGGATGTCATCTGGCCAGTTGAGGAAAATGAAACAGTGTGTTTAGTGGGAGTAGAGATGTATTGTCATGGAAATTTAATATAAATTGTGGAACAAGGATTCCTTTCCAGCCTTACAGAAATTGCCAGGACTGAAAAATACTGAGATCTATATACTTAAATTTTGCATTAGATTTCTTCAAATATTTTTGAAGTATTTGTAGTAGATTTTTTAAAATATTTCCATTAATATTAGCAGTATCTTCTTCAGTATGACCGATAATTAAAAGTTCGGCTAAGCATCTAGAATAGAAGCAGAGTTTATTGTCAGTACTTAGTTACTTATGCTATCTATGCTGGTAAATTTCATATCTGGTATTTCAGTATTGATGGTCTGGAGTCCCCCACATCAGGAGGACATGGACCTGTTGGAGTGGGGCCAGAGGAGGCCACAGAGATAGTGGGAGGGCTGGAGCCTGAGGGGGAGAGCCTGGGGGGATCTTAGAGCCCCTTCCAGTCCCTAAACGGGCTCCAGGAAAGCTGGGGAGGGACCCTTGATGAGGGAGAAGAGCTGTAGGATGAGGGAGAAGAGCTGTTACACTGAAATAGGGGAGATTTAGGTGAGATCTGGGGAAGAAATTCTTTGCTGTGAGGGTGGTGAGAGCCTGGTCCAGGTTGCCCAGAGAAGCTGTGGCTGCCCCATCCCTGGAGGGGTTCAAGGCCAGTTGGAGGGGGCTTGGGGCAACCTGTTCTGGTGAGAGGTGTCCCTGCACAGGGCAGAGGGGGTGGAACTGGATGATGTCTAGGGGCACTTCCAACCTAAACCATTCTATGAATCTCAAACACAGTGCTGGCTCAGCAAAATCAGTTGACTTTTAAAGTAGGCCCTTTCTTTCTCAGCTTCTAAGGGTTTTCTTTCAGCTCTTAATACAAAGACACTGAAATGTGAGTTATCCTCATAACAGAACTGGGCTCTGCTAGCTCTGTACTGCATCCTGAAGCACTCAGATTAGAGAAGAGTTGCTGTTGGGAAAACATTGTTTACATTGGATGCCTGAATCACAGAATGTCATAATCTGAGGGATAGCAGTCTTTTCAGTAATAGTACCTCAACCCTTGTCCAAGTTGTACGATAATTCCTTTTTGTCAGCTACATCTTGCTTCAGTGGTGGCAGCAGATAAGTGGTTTATTCTGTCTTTATCTGAGGCAGTGTTTCTAGCTCCTCTAGAGCAAGCAACTCAGTAGCAAAGGGGCTTGGGATAGGTATCACTGAGAGGCACTGAATCTCAGCTAGTGGAGTGTGCCATTACAAAATGTGCTTGTATGGTCTTTTTGGCACTTGTTTGTTGGCAAGCGCTTGCTGGTGCCAGGATGAGTATAACTCTGTCCTGTCAAGAGCGAGGGTGAGTTCATATGACCAGGAGTTGGTATTTATCTTTCTTCGCCTTTCAGAACTGTGGAGAGCTGAAAATCCTGTTTGTACATTGTTCAGTCTTCTTCACAGATAAATATCTTGGAGTTGATGGAACAGATGTTTGAGTGACACCACTATATATGTGTGTGTGTGTATATATGTAATATGTGCTGAAAGACATATGTATGCGCATGTATGCACACACATATATACACATAATAAGTGCTGAGAGCTCTCTGTGGCTTCCTAAAGCTATGTTTCTTGCAGTGCTGCTGTACATTTTAAGTATGGTAAAACATTGGTAATTTGAGATGATCCTTTCTCATGTTTGTTAAACTATTTCTCAACAGTAAGGGATAGGAACGTCTGAGTTATATGCCTTTATTCAAATGATGCTAGGAAATAGCATAAATTCTCAAGACTTGCAGTAAAATTGTTATTTCTTCTTGATCATTAGTGCTTTGTGAAGAATCTGAACATATAAACAGTACCCTCCAAAAAAATGCAGACTGATTATCAAAGGTTGTCTGATAACGGGAACTCTTCTGATTTGTTGTTTTTCTTCAAGAAAATATGCTCTTTTAAAAATGTGGTGTCCGGTCTCCTCTTACAAGTCATAACTGTGAGGGACCTGGTGCTTCCTGGCTTTATTTAGTACAAATCAATGGGAAGAGCTTTGCAGGTCAGTTCCATCTCTTTCCAAGGCATAATGTGCTGGATGCCTTTGCAGAGTGCTGTAGCCCAGTGATTCTCGTTGAGTTCAGTCTTCCAGGTGAAATTCAAAATCATTGGCTGTTAAATCCTGATGGTTTTTTGGACTTAGTGTTTGACCTGATCTACACTTGAGACTGATACAGGTTAAAGCTGTAATGTTAGTATATAGGAGGAGAATGCTCAATGGATGCTCTGGCAACCTATTGTATTATAAAGACTTAATGTAAGGTGCTGCACAGTTGAGAACAGTCGAAAGTAGAGATTGTCCAAATGGGCTTGTATTTATTTTGTGGGTAGGACACAGTACCCCCTCTATCTGCACTCCCATATTTGTTTTTCTAATCACCCGAGTTTGAGGATAAAAAGATATACATAGACTTCCTATATGATTATAACTTCCACTTAAGGAAACTTTGGATTGTGGTTGAATATTTCATAGTGGATAACAACAAACTGATGTAAGTTTATACCTGACACTTTTAAAGCTGTCCCAAGGCTATAACTTGTGCATCTTCTGGCAGCAGCACTGACTTAAGTCTGTCATTTGCCTGCCTTATTCTACTGGCTGTGTGTGAAGTGAGGAGCTGATCGTCCTTTAATTTGTAAAAACAAAACAAAAAAACCCACTCATCCCCTGAGGTTCTTTGTGCTGAATTTGTTTTTCTGAACCAGCTTGCACAGAAAGGAAAGACTTGGTAGGAGGAACAGCTCTGTGAGCATGAGGGTTGCTTAAGTGATATTCTCAAATGCTTAAATACAGCCTGAAACCTTTGTGTGTTGTATCTTATATATTAGTCTCAATGTTGTTAGTTAATAGCAGTTTGAGCTCTGGTTGAGAACATACGAATTTACTTGCATCTTCAGGATGCAGCTGTGACACTCCAAAATATTTTTTTTTGACTCTGTGAGTAATGTTTCAGGCTCAGGGCTGGAAATCAGTCATTGGAAGCAGCATACTTGGCTATCCTTACAAATCAGCACCAACTCTCGCAGTGGTATCAACAACTGATTTTGAGGTGGTCTCACTGATAGCTCACTTGCTAGTTTTACTTTCTTTATAACAATTTTCATAAGTATATTAATATTTAATAAATTATTTTAGTTAGCAAGTATGCTAGGAGCTAAGAGTTGCAACATAGTGACAGCAGTTACCTAAAAATAAAACAAGCACTGGGCAATATTTACAGAAAATCTTGGGTAATGCCGAGGAATGTGAGATGGTTAAAGTTACCAAAACTGCGAGATTGTTCCATTCAGCTATGAGGCTTTTAACTTAGGAGGTGGAAGTCTGCACCATAGTTCTTAATTTGGAAAGAACTCCTAGTGTGTGCTTTTATGCTCACTCCTGATGTTAGTTTGGTTTAGTTCTTGTAGGCAGGGAAGAACCTAGTGTAGGGCAGAACCACTGACTCCCATTAAGTGTGCTTTCAGTATGTCTGGTAAATGCATTGAATATGCAGCCCTCTGAAGGTGTCTATTGTGGGAAAGTCATAAGGTACATCAAGTTATCTAATCCATCTCTTTGCTTAGAGTAAGGGCTGTCTTGAATTAGGTTGCTTAGGATCCTGCCCAACCAAGTGTCTCTAAGAATGGATATTGCACCAGCTTTGGATAGTGTTTTGTCCTGGTTTCAGCTGCTGTGTTTTAGACTTAGTATGGGAATAATGTTGATAACAGGTATTGGTTTAGTTGTTGCTAAGTAATGTTTATATTAAGTCAAGGACATTTTCAGCTTCCCATAGCTGAGAGGGAGTGTAAACAGGACAAGCTGGCCAAAGGAATATTCTGTACCATATACAGCTCCACTCTTAGGAGGGGCTGGTCAACTGATCATCGGGTAGTGAGAGAAATTTTATTGCATCACTTTATTTGGTGTATTCTTTTACCATTTTTTGTTTCTCTTCCGTTATTGTTCTTTTAAACTGTCTTGATATCAACCTATGAGCTTTTGTGATTCCTCTCCTCCCTACCCTGGGGTGAGGATGTGTGTATGAGTGAGGGGCTGCATGGGCCCGGTTGCCAGCTGGGGTTAAACCATGTTGTCTTTTCAAAGTGAGAGTGCTGAAACATTGATACACTTTACTGCACACTTTAGAGAATTTCCCTTTCTGTGACTTGTCTATTGACTCACTAGACACAAACTACCTGCTGGGGAGTATAGCAAAGATAAAGACAGCACTAAAATTTCCCTCTTCAGTCTCTCTTCCTAGGATTGTGTAGGCCGTGTGGTGGCCTTTGCTCAACTTGCTCCACTGTGGCAAATGAGTTGTACAGGAGAGCTACAAACTGAGTGTTGTACTCCAGTGCAGTCTCAAAAATACCAAACACAGAGGAATAAACACTTCACCAACCTCCTGGTTATGCTCTGTTTAGAAACTGTTCAGCATAGTTTGCTGTCTTTGCAGTAAGGGCTCACTGCTGACCTAAATTACAAACCCTAGAGGCCTGTTGTGCCAAACTGGTACCTGCTTGGTCACCAGCCTCTGCTGACACTTGGAGTTGTGCCAGGTGCAGCACTTCGCATTTGCCTGTGTTGAACTTCAGTGGTGTTCTGCAGCCTAGTGAATGTCTTTCTGAATGGCTTCCAGTGCCAGCTGCTCTACAAGTTCTGCATGAACTGTGGACTCACAGAGAACATGCTTTGTCCCAGTATTCGGATAATTAATAAAGATGTTAAAAGTGTTATCTTGGTGTTGACCTCTGAGCCTTGTATTTACTCTGCAGTGTGATTGGTGTCCAGGTGTATGAGCAGCAAATGGTGGTAGCCTAGGGACAAGCTGTGGCAGCTTTTTTGCAATATCCCATATCCAAGTTGCTGTGAAGCACCAAACCTTGTGAGACGTGAAGTCTGATTAGCAGCTGGAGATGGCGAATGGTTAGGTAGGATTTTAACAATGAAAACTGATAGCTTGCTTTGCTTCCTTCCTCCTTTCCCATCTTGCCAATTACATTAAAGACTGGTTATAGCTGGAAATCCTGTTTTATTTGAAAGGTTAGTCAGGACATCATGTTACTGTCAGGACTAGCGTAGGAAGAATATGAGCTTACTTGTGGAATACAGTTCTAGTTTCTGGAATCAGGAATACATTTTGTGCTGTTATCAGCTTCCGTGGGAGCATACAGAGCGTGCTTTACTTTTCCTTGACTTCCCTGTGCTTCTTGTGACAATAAGATCTTCTACAGATTCTTAACACCTGCATTTCAGAACACCCCCTAGTGTTCTTGCTCATCCTCTAAAATTTCACAATTCATTGTGTGTTATAGATGAGCAAGCAGGAAGGTGATTTCTGTAATGAGCTTTGTAGGAGTATATGCATCTTTCTGTGGTGCCCTTTTTGATTGTTGGATTCTTCACTCCCACTTGCTGGGAATGACTTCTGGACTTGCCTGTGATCTGGGGCATGTAGTGAAAGAATGTCCTAAAGATGTCTGGATGCACAGACTCCTTGAAGAGTGCCATATGCTTAGTTTCATATTCTAGAGAGTGTCAGACTATCCAGGGAATGCATGGATCCATGTAAACTTGCCACTGGACATAGATTTCAGTGGAGAGGTAATACTCAAGGTTTTCCATATAGTACAGAAGCATGCTATGGTATACTTGGAGCAGATACACATCATCAAGGAGCGAGGAGGGAAGAGCTTTATGTTAGCTATGCTTCACTTCAATTTAGGATTTACTCAGTAGCATGTCTGATAGTGTGGTTTTAGAATTATTTGAGAGGAGTCCTTTGAGAAACTTCCGAGACGATTATTTCTGACAGCTATGGATTGATGTAATTGAAACCTTCACTGCAAGAATGTAATTTTCCCCTCGTGACTCTTTAGCTGGGAATGCAGCTTCATTCTTTAGTGGGTAGATGCTTTGCCCAAGAGTTAAATCTACATTCTCCTGTGCAGAGATCGATGGAGTGCAGTTTGCTGCAGGATAGTTAAACACCAAAGTTGGTCTGGAATTGGTCATCTGATGTTGAATGTTGTCCTGGTTTCAGTTGGGATAGAGTTAACTTTCTCACTAGCAGCTGGTATAGTACTATGTTTTGGATTTGGGGTGATGGCACACTGACGTTTTTGGTGGTTGTTAAGCAGTCAAGGCCTTTTCTGTTCCTTGCGCCACCCTGCCAGTGCTGGGCTGGGAGTGCACAGTAAGTTGGAAGGAGATACAGCTGGGACAGTTGACCAAAGGAATTGTACTGCGTGGTTAGGGATGGCAAACTGAGATATATGTACAAATCAAATAAAATTTTATCTTGATTGATAATGGCGTGTTCAGGCTAAAGGACATTAATCAGAACACCTATTATGCAGCATAAAAGCTATAGCTACTATTCATTACAATTATAGTTTACTAAATCAATAGCTTGATAAGTAATTATCTTATAGAGATTGATATTGCTCACTCAAGTGGGTGAGCAAGTATGGGTTGCTCTCTTTCGCACAGCCTTGAGGGGTAACCTTGAGGAGTGTCCCCACTCAGGAGTAATCCCAAACACACCCGTGGAGGGAAGGGTACTAGGATCCCTCCTGGTCAAAGATGTGACTAAGCTTTTATAGTATAAAGCAATTGACTGTCAGTCATTTGTTGCTAAGCCAAACCATAGTGCTCAGTGAAACACTGTTTTAGTCTTATTATTCCTTTGTTCCTCCTGGAGATATCTGGTTGTGCATCTTACCCTGTGGCTGCTGCATCAGGCTCATCCTCAGTGTCCTTCAACACTAAGGACCCTGTGACCTCTTCACATGTCTGGTAACTTTCCACCAGAAAACTCTTACAAGAGGGGCAAAGTTCAAGTGAGCGCTAGGCAGAATGTCCTGCTGCAGGAGTATTCTATGCCGTATGACCTCATGCTCAGCCCATAAAGCTGGGGAAGAAGGAGGCGGGGGGATATTTGGAGTGATGGCGTTTCTTTCCAAGTCACTCTTATGCGTGATGGGGCCCTGCTTTCCTGGAGATGGCTGAACACCTCCCCACAGGGGGAGTGAATGAATTCCTTGTTTTGTTTTGCTTTGCTGGCATGCACAGCTTTTACTTTCCTTACTAAACTGTCTCTATCTCAACCCACAAGTTCTCTCTCCTCTTCTGATTCTCTTCCCCATCCCAACCAGGGGAGTGAGCGAGCAGCTACATGGTCCTAGCTGCTGGCTGGGCTTAAACAGCAATATCTAATTTATTGGGGGGCATCTATATAATGCAAAGATGCCTTTTAATGTTAATGCGAAAGTGTTGGGTATTTTCATGACAGATTCGCTTGGTTGTAGAAGGTAACTCAGGCAGCTATGAAACTCGTTCTTAAACTTAAGATGTGTTGTGACTCATGTGAGAAGCATTTTTACTGAACATGTAGCCACAAATTGTCTACGGTTAGTTGGCTTCAGTTCATCAGCATCAGGAAATTCTGTGTGGTGATATTTTAAATTTTTTCAGTGCAAGTTGCCGTAGATCGGTTTTCCTGCTAGGGACATGAAGTGCTAGAATCTTTGCTTTTTCTTTGGTGTTAGACTCTAGTCTTCTTCTCATGTGTAACACCTGGGTGGGTTTTTTTTTCCCCTCCTTCACTCCTCAGATTTCTAAAACTATAAGTGGTGGGTCCTTGGTCACTTTGAGTGTTGTGCTGTGTATGCGGATTTGATGGATGAAATTCAGTTGTAGACCAGTTTGGTGTGCAGTGTCTCTGGGTCAGTCTTCACAGCATCAAAGCTGTCAGGATCAGAAATCGCTGGTTCTTGGAGTTAATGCTCTAGACATGAATTAGTTTCTAAGGAAATGGTGTATCTGTACCCAGAGAAGGATGTTTTCGTCTTAATAAAAGAAATTATTCATGTTCCAGTTTAGTCTGGACTGTGAGTGTTGCACAGCAGTCACTGCTGTGGGTATCGTGCTCTGCTTTCTCTTTTAAGTTCCTTGAAACTTCTTGTATCTCTAACCACCAGGAAACCTGCATCTTCATGTGACCCCTACCTCTTTTGGCGGATGAGAGTAATTTCTGAGCATGTCCCGTAGCACTGCTCCTTATATAGCTTAAGCATGTTTCCCCCCTGCTCTAACTTTCCTCCAGCTTGTGAGTGATGGCTTAAATAATTCTCAGAGAAGTGAAATGACTGGCTCAGCTTGGTAGTGTTAACACTAAATGTAAAATTTTACAGTCTCAGTGTTTTGTTACTCATTTTGAATCCTCATTCCAACTTCTTAAATGACACTAAATGTTTTGATACAAAACCTTCTTTTATGCAATGATTTCTCTAATTCTATCTGTATGCATGTACATGACAAAACATAAAAATTCTGGAAGAGTTACAACTGTGGAATAGGCCTTTTGAGTTAAGCCATTTCAGTTAACTTTAAGTACTTTGAAATTGGGAAGTTTTGCTGTAGGATTAGACAAGTGAAAGGATGTACTGTTAAAATCCCAATGCAAACATGTCAAAACAGTAATGACTTAAAAGAAATGTATGAATTTATTAAATACAGTCAAATATTAGGACAGATAATGTGAAATTGCATTGTTTTACTTTTTAGCAAAGATTTGTAATGACCTTTTTTTTTTTACACTTTGTAGGATTCACATGATGCTTTACTGGAATTTGGAAATAACAACCTCCAAGTATTGGTGGATATCACAAGGGAAGGTGTATGGAAAAATCCAGTTCTTCTTAAAATTCTATCCCAGCAACCAGTAGAAACTGAGGAAGGTAAGAATGTGATTTTCAGAGATGATATGTGATTATTAAGAAATTACTTGGTGCAGTTTTGGTGAAGAACCAGTGCTTTGGAGTCAGAACAGAGTTGTATTTTAAGTTGCATTGTACAGTAGTATTTATATGTTGCTAAACGATATTTATGATGGAGCTGTCTCACTGGCACTCTGAATGTGTCCTTGCTAATGCATTGCTGCTTGGGCTATACTATCCACCAGTTTGAATATTTTGAAACTCCATTTTTCAACAGAATTATTTCCTTTTTCCATCATAAAAATATTGAAATTTTGCTTCCTGAGGTGTTTTTTTTCTTCATAACTCCGTGCTTTTAAATGTTTTCCTGAATGTTTCACAAAGAGGAATCATGCACGTTCACACCTTTCAGAGGCACATGGAGGAGCGATATGAGTGTATGGGTTTCCTTTATTAAGCTCTGGGCTGGGAAGCTCATTGTGTTTAGACTATGGAAGTAAGATCTTGAACCAAAAAATGTTCAGAGGTGAGGAAAAGGAGACTTTAGTGTCACTTTACATAAATTTTGAATGTCTTCTCTTAAGTTCTCTTCTTTTATTCACTGAAACTTTTTCATATCTAGTGATCTAGTGATTAAGTACTTGCAAGGATTTCTTTTAACTGTTCCATTAATAGTACATCAGATGGCAGTTTATCTTGGTTGCGATATAAAATATAAAATATATAAAATTAAAAATAATATAGAGGGGAAGAAGAACTTAAAATATTTTCTTAAAAATTCAAGGAGCACAAAAAGGGATTTTAAGTCAAGCTTTCTTCCAAGGCAGAATCCTCCTTTCTGCCTTTGGGTAGCCTCTCTTTAAGTTGTGTTAAGTTAGTACTTTTTAATAATTGAGAAACATGCTAAGGTTATTTGAGAGGATATGTTGCTTCCCTGTGCTAGAAAGCATTAAAAAAAAAAAGGCAGTCAAGGGTGGGCTGCAGTCTTTGCTAGTCTTCACTTCAGGTATTCAATAGAAACAGAATCATTTGAATTCCAAACAACACTTAATCCCATCTCCAACGTGTCTTGAAAAGAATTGCATTCCATACTAACATCCTGTCTTGGAGTCTTTCATTTACAGTATTATTAGGCTTTCCAGTTGCACGGTTGCTGCTCTTCATGTATTTCTACTCAAAAGGACTTGCATTTCAAAATTTGGTCTGTATTACTAAAAACCTTCAGCTATTGAAGAATCCCTTACTTGGGAGTGTGGTACGCCAGTGAGGGCTAATGGTTAGCTAGCTTTGCAAACTTCCTTTACCTGTGGCAAGCCAAGAGCTGCTCTGGAGGACTGGTGTGAATTCCGGTAGGAGCAATTTCCTCAGATCCTGTGTGCACTCCTTTATAGATTAATTTGCTTCTTACACATGGGACTGGTTTATCAATGGCTATAATGCTAAATGCTGCTACACTTCCTGTGCAGGAGGACCTTGACATGGTTCAGACTACCTCTTGGCTTCAGCACTAATAGGATAAAAGTAGTTTGTTCAGTGGTTTGGCTTTTAATTTGAGCTGAAGTTTCTGCAGACACAGATTGACTGACATACCTCTGACCCTGTTGAATGGGACTGAGTGTAGGTTCCCATTTCTCAGGTCACTTGGCAACCTTGAAACTAATGATTTCTTCACATTCTTTATTCAGTACATATTTGTTTGTTTAACTAGATCTGAATGCATACACAGAAGAGTTGTCCTCATTGGTGTTTCTTTCATGTGATGCAAGCAGAGGTAACAAGACGTTCATTGGCGCTCTTCTGGAAATTTTGTAACTGCACAAGTGCTTTCTCGTATAGTCTAGAGTAGTCCACAGGGATGTTTAAACAGCTTGAATGTGACTTTTGAGTATCTTGTTAGACCAGTCTGTCAAAGGAACATTTCTCAAGTAAATCATAAGGTAAAGAGTTAGACATCCTAAATAAAGGGAGGTTCTAAGAAGCCAAATACCTGCCTAAAATATTGCTTCTTAGTGAGCATCTTGTTTTTGTGACAGTTGTGGAAACCTTGGTTTGGTTTTTTCCTTGCTTTCAGGGTATCGAAGATCAGATAGACTTGAGAAAAGTATCATCTTTGTGGCCTATTGACATGCAACGTAGCTGCCTAGAAATACCTAAACAATCTTTCTACCAGCTTTCCAAGCTATCTGAATGTATCATCTTAGCATCCAAGCAAGATGTTTTAATATTGGTTGAGTGCTTCCCAGTGACAATGCAGGGAACAGTAAGTAGTAGTAAAGCTTGTGTGGTATGTGTTGATGAGAGAGCAAGAGCACCACGTAAGAGTGTTCTCCTGTTCCTTCTGTTCAGGTTTGCAGCAAATACTGTCAAAGTGGTAGATCAAAGCAGTAAGCGTTATTAGTAACGGAAATGGGAAAAGAGCAAGAGTGGAAATGGGAGTATTTAATAGCTACAAACACTCTAATTCTTCAGTAGTTAAATAATTGTGTGCCCTTGCATTACAGAGGATGGAGGGTTCTTTTATTTGCTTGGTTTTGTTCTTGTTAGCCTCTTGAGAGGTTAAGAGCATATTGAACAGATACTGAAGATTTGCAGGGGGTTGTAGGAAAGAATGTAAGGCTGGGAAAGAACGTAGGGTATAGGATTCAGCCTCCTGTAACTGTTGTAGCTATTCAATAACATTTCAAAGAAATCAAAATAATGCATATTGTGAGTCAGTGTGAGTCATAGAACTCTTAAAATGTTGGAGGGAGAAAAGTAGACTGAGGGCATACATAAAGTTTACTCTTCTCTGAGAAGGCAAGGTGAATGGGCCAGATTTGTATACCCTGCACTCTGGTAGATGGCAAAACGAAAACTCGAAGAAATCCTGCTCTATTCCAACAGATTATGGCATGGAAAATCTTTTGACTTCTGAATTGTGCTTGTAATGTAAGTGGTTTATCTTCTTGACATCGTCAGACAAGTGTAATTCAGTGACTACAGAAGTTATTGCTGAAATACCAAATAATCCATGAAGCTGTATCATACCATGTTATGATTAGTAAAATCTTATTGGTCGCATTTTACTTCAAATTCTTTGTTCAGTCCCTCCTTTTCTCTGCACCAGGGAGTCAGATGCTGCTGTTGTATTGTTTGGCTTGCAGAAAGTCTGTCTGGGTAGCTGGAATTACTCTTTTGGCCTTGTATAGGACATGGCTGGAGCTGTGATTAAGTGACTTTCTCTAGATGTCTAGTGGTTTAACTTCATAGTTTTTTACCTTCAGAATCATGTCAAGTAAATGCTTGTAGCTGTAATAGGAGTTCATAAGTCACTGATGAGTTACTAGGTTTGTCTTCCTTCTACTTGTGTCACCACTTTGATCTGTGTGATGTTCTCCTCTGCCAGGCTCCATTTGATAGAAACAGCAGGAATCAAAATGCAGTTTCTACAGGTCACAGCAGGGATGACAGTTTTGCTGCTCAGCACGTTGAGGAACGGCTGCAGAAATAGAGCTCTAGAAATAGAGCTGTTTTAGTCAAACTGCCATTTTGTCCTTTGGTACAACAGCAGTGTTGCAGAGTGTCTTCTGAAGTGTTGTTGTAAACGAATGCTATTTCAGTCATCTAAAACTTAGTTTCTTTGAAGAGCTTGTATTTCATGCTTTTTGGTTTTTTGTGATGTGTGTCTGAAAAGCATTCCTAGTTCTTGCTGCTGTGGGCCCCTGGTAAGTCAGATGTGAGAGGAGCTGAGCTGGAGCTTGTTTTGTGAAATGGTAGTTCATGTTAATGATCATCAGATCATTACTTGAAGATTCTGAAAATGTGACATGTTCTTGTCTCTCTTGATTAAAGTTCTTAATGTTTTGTTTAATTTCTTTTTTAGTCTAGTATGGCTGTTGCTGTTTTGTACTGTCAGCTGCCTCAAGATGGTTGTTTTGGGTGTGAATATTTGCTTGAGGAAAGGGCTGCAAAAAACATCATTGCTGCATATGCCTTTTAGACGGCTAAATGATACGAGCATCCCAAAGTGAACATAATAGATGCTGTTCAGCAGTCTTGACCTCCAGTGTTCTTCTATTCTATTCTAAAGAAAGCTTTAATACTCTTATTTCAAGATACTTTTTTTTTTTGGCTTAACAAATATATCATTCAGGAAGACCAAAAAGGTTAGGGTGAACTTGTTGCTGTGTGCAGCAGATGAATACCAACATCTTGGTATGTCTTTGTAGACATGAGTTGATTTGTAGGAAAGCTGGGAGAACTCTCTACCACGCCATTACTGTAAAATATGCAGACCTCAAGGTTGTTCGTGCATACTTAACATACTTGAGTGGACTTCAGCACACTGTTGTCCTGTTCCAGAGGTACTTTCAGTGAAAATGCCCACCCAAAATGCTTGTTTCTCTTGAACATTTCTCATAGTGGCTGCAGTCTTTTCATATCTTAATGTCATTCATGCTTTGTAAAGGCTATATTCACAATGTTGGGGTATAACTTAAATTCATCTCATATTGCCAGGTGGCTTGAGTGAGAAGGGAAATCTCTTATCCTTACTTTTTGATCCTGGGAGAAGAGAGCCCGTTAGATGTGTGTGGAGTTTGAAACTGCTGTGAAGGGTTTGAAGGAGGGAAGGAATGCAGGGTGGTTTTGCATGGATTTTTATAGCAAGTAGTTCTAGTCCTGAGATGCTTGGTAGAACATGGGGACAGAACAGACAACAGTAGGAGGTCTAGGAAGAGAAGGAACAAGAAAATAAGTTAATGGACATGTTTGGAAACATAACAGATGTAGGATTGAGTGCAAAAGGGGAAAACAGCTGTTCTGAGGAATAGGCAGCAAAGCAGATAAGGTTGTTGTAGGCTGCTGGAAAAGAATAGACACTTCAAAGGAAAACTAAGTGCTAAGATGGAAATAAATCACTAGTCCGTTATCTGGCTTTCGCTCCTCCCTTCATCACTTACAACTGCATGGCTGAGGAGCTCAGTTTGTTTGCCCCCCTGGCAGAGTTCATTGCCCACCCCCCCACACCCCCCCCAGCCCAGGCAGGGAGGGTTGGGCCACCCTTGGGTGAGTAGGGGGCACACAGGCTTACTGCCCACTCCCAAAGACTGCAGCAAGTTGAGACCCCCTTGTCCATACCAGCAGTGAGTCTTATCTCCTGTATTTAATTAGCAAGTTTCTCATTTATGCTTAAAGATAAATATGTGACTGTTAAGCTGAAAATATTTGTCTGACCGACTGCAGGTACTCTTAAAACACTTCCCATGTCTTGACTAACTGGCTCTGACATGTCAGTAAAAACTTCATTTGAGCAATTTAAGCGCGTATCTAGCCGTGGAGTGAAAAACGAGAAATATAAATCATTCTTAGAGCAGGTAAATAGAATATCTTAATTTCCTAGTGTTTGTTTTATTCTTCTCATGGACCTGATTTTTTTTTTTTTATATTTCTTCTGTCAGCCAAAAGCTGTAGGAACAGGGACTACTAACTGCTCTGAATGCTTGTGGGTGCTAAAATCCACTACTGACATGCCCAGGAATAGTGTGCTTCACCTGGATAGATTACTTTTCTCTGAGGTTGAGCAAGCAAGCCTTCTGAGCATTCTCCTCAGCAGTAATCTCTTAGCCACCTTGTTAATGGTAGCAGTCTCTTATATCACATAGGATGGATATTGTAGCATTGTTACTTTTCCTTGATAAATTTTCAAGCACAATATCTTACACAGATGTAATATTTAAGAGATAGAGTTGTTTGTTTCCTAGCAGCTGGAGATCTTACTGCAGATTCTGGCTTGGTCAGCCAGCTTTTTTTACCTTCTCCGCTGAAGCTGCTGTGAGGTGTCAGTGTCAGCTATGTCAAGAGCTTGCTGCACAGAGGTTCTTCCCATGAAAGATGGAAACCAATATCATAGACTTGAATCTTAAAATGATATCTAATGGGCCACTAAGCAAACTTCTGCAGAGTATTAGTAAGACTTCCTACGAGCATGTAGTATGTACTTGGAGTTTCTGTTTAGGTGCACATTGTAAGCCTTCTGCCAACTAGTGTAGTATCTATTAGAACATGTTCTCTTTCTGTGTGGACAATAATTTGAGTGCAGAAAGCATGAGAATTTTATTGGTCAATTTTAGGGCCAGTGCTCTTTAATGTTTTTATAACATTCATCTGGGTGCAGGATTCAAATATACATTAAATTAGTTTGCCAATTATACTACATTAAGAGGAGCTGTGGACTCCCTCAAGGATAGAGAGGCCTTACAGAGATCTGGAGAGACAGAGAGCTGAGCAATCACCAACCCTATGAAACTTAACAAGAGCAAGTGCTGGGATGGGCTAATCCTAGTTATATATACAACTTGGGGGACAAGGGGCTGGAGAGCAGCCCTACAGAAAGAGAGCCGGGGGTTTGGGGTTGACGGCAAGTTGAATAGGAGTCAACGGTGTGCTCTGAGCTGCATCAGGCAGAGCATTGCAAGCCAGTTGAGGGAGAACATCAGGAAGCTGCATCTCAAGTCGTCTGTGCAGTTTTGGGCACCTCAATAGAAGAAGGACCTCAAACTAGTAGTGTGTTTCCAGAGGAGGGTGACCAAGATAGTGAAAGACCTTGAAGGCAAGACATATGAAGAGCATCTAAGGTTGCTTGGTTTTTTCAGCTTGGAGAAGAGGAGGTAGAGGGGTGCCTTCATCGCAGTCTGCACCTTCCTGAAGGGAGGAGATGCTGATCTTTTCTCTTTGGAGACCAGTGTCGAGGAAATGGAATGAAGCTGTGTCAGACTGAACATGGAGAAAAGGTTCTTCACTTCACCCTCACATGGGAGGGTGGTTGGTCCCTGGAACAGGCTCCTCAGGGAAGTGGTCAGCACACCAAACCTATCACAGTTCAAGGAGCATCTGGACAATGCTCTTAGTAAAATGGTTAAGTGTCAGGTAGTTCTACAAGGAGCAGGGAGTTGGACTCGATGATCCTTATGGGTGCCTTCCAGCTTGAGATAATCTGATTTAAAATGTCACAAATATATTTGGATTCTCTTCCCAGGAGTTATCATAAAATCACAGACTAAGTCAATTTTGCTAACTACTTATAAAAATACATTTTTATATATATTTACAAAATACTGTATATTTGTAGCTGATGGTAAATTTTTAATATTGAATTAGTTCATCAAGTATCATAATGATCCGTTACAATAGGTTGATCTAGAGCATAATTAAACACAATTCTTCTAAAGTACCACAAAGATAAGGTTTTCACCCTCATCTTCACTTTGTGTATTTTGGCATTATGTGGGACTTTAACAACTTGTGTGGAAAAATCTCCAGTTGAAAAGTGCATAATGCTTTGTTTGAAATAATTTTGGTTCTTTGGAATATGAAGCTACAACTAAGAGTTGAAGACTTCGAATCTCAGCTAAACTACTGGTATCTTGTTCAAAATACTATATGGTCTGGTAAGTGTCCTTTAGTCACTGCTGGGGCACACTTACTGCCTTAATGGATGCTATCTTTTGGTTGGGGGTGGTGGAGGGATGGTGTGTGTCTATTTTCTAAAGCCCAGCATTCTCGTCCCTACACAGTTGGTCTGAACTTATAATAACTTATTAATATTCCATTTATTGCTGTCACCTCTTGTTATACCTAGAGTTTCCTAAGAAAGCTGACCATACTTATGCAAGTTTGTAATAAAGTGTGAATGCAAATGCAGTAAGACAATTTCACTTAAGTGTCAGCTGTAAATTGGTGTATTCTCAAAGGCTTTTTTCTTTTCCTAGCTAATAAATTGATTACGCGAGAAGGGCCTTCCTTTCTGCAGATGCGAATAAAACATTTGATGAAGTCAAACTGCATCCCACAAGCTACTTTCTTGTCGAAATTGTGTGCAGATTCTCCAGAAATTGCAAATGTTTCATCTTTTCGTCAAGCCTACATTACATGTGTGTGTTCTATGCTGCCTAATGAAGACTCCATTAAGGAGGTTAGTAATCCACAGTCACTTTTTAACATATGTTTATCAAGCGTTTTAGAATTTATTTCTGCAATACTAAGGACTGAAGCTGAAGAGTGAAACTCTTGCAGCAGAATTCCAAAAAATAAATGGTCTATTGCAGACTGCAGTAGGAAAGAACATTTCTATTAACTGCTGGTGTAGTAAGTCTGTATTACATGCTTGCATTTGTGGTTAAATGTGTTTCAAAGGTTAAAATAAAGCTTGTAAATTTAGTTCCCCTTGTAAACAAAATATAATTGGAAAGCTGTTTTTCCTTAAATACTAGTACTAGAGTAGTTACTTCTCTTCTAGTTGTTCTAACCTAGGAAAGAGAAAGTTAAAAAAAAACCCCAAGAAACAACCAACCACAAAACAAAAAGAAACCCCATTAGAGTTGTTGCTCCAGAACCCTAAACTTATTTTTAGTAGTTAGTCTTCCTCTTGGAGTAACAGTCATAGCAATGATTTGTGTTAACACATTGCAGTCGTAACAGCAGCCATACAACTCTTGCCTCTATTGCCTCTTGATCTCAAACATCTGTTATTTTGTCAATCTCACTGTTCTTATTAGAGTTGTATGGGTTTGGTGTAATTTTAAATGTGAGACTTGAACTGGATTAAGCCTCTGTGAAACTGGGGGAGGCTTCACATTTTAAAAAAAAAAAAAATGCAATTTAGTGTCTACACTTCCTGAGTGAGTGGCAGACATATTTGGAGTGTTCTTGTTATACATGTCAACTGTTTAAAAAGCATTCCTTTAAAAATACTTCTTTTGAAAAATAAGTATTTGGATAAGAGTGCCCTCAGTCTCTTCAGTTGAGCTGGAAGAGCAATTTATGCATTTAACAGTTCACTGCAGACACAGTCTGTGAGCTGGAGGCATTGGGGATAAATGGGTAGCTTGCAACACTCTCTTTGGTTGGATTAGCTACTAATGATGAATGACATAGAAATCACATTGGATTGTATTCAGTTTTTAGTTTCATTTAAGAGTTGTAGCTGTATCTGTTTTACCTAGGTTCTCAGAAAAGTCTTTACTTGCCCATCAAAAGCTGGAACACAGATTGATGGATTGAATTAAATTATGGTAATTGCTTAATTAAACCTGTTATGGGAAAATGGAGCCACTAAGCATCAGAGCAGTATCTTAAAACAGTATGGTTTACAAAGACTTAGTGGGACCTGAAGCCAAACTCTTCAGGTCAGAAAGTTGATGTAAATAACTGAAATGAGGATTTGCATGTAACATTTCTTGCATGCTTGATCGCAGCTATTGTGTACCTAACACTCTTTCCAGATTTGCTGAAATCTGAGCCTTCTAAAACACTTTTGTTTCTGCCTTTGTTTTCAGAAGGAGAGAATTGTATTTTATGTTCATGTCTTCCTCAGGTAGAAAGTTATCAGGTCATTTAATAATAAGTGGGGAAAATAGATGGATAAAAGGTGAAAGATGAAGAACTCAAAGAATGGCAGCTGTTGGAGAATGAGTGGTGGCAATGGCTGAAAACCCAGCAGGGGGAAGCGGGAATTAACTAGTAAAAGAAATAAAGTGAAATTTGAAGTTCAGAGTAGGAAGTGTTACAAAACAGTGGATATGAGTGAGGACAGCCTGGGGAGGCTTGGAGAGGAAGAATTTCTTTTGGAAGATTAGACAATGTATAGTCATCCCTTTCCAGGAACCAGAAGGGATTGGAATGGCTGGGTCCAGGCTTGGAAGTTAAATTGCTGAGCTCCTGAAAGTTAACGCTGGTGAACTACTTCTACCTATAGACAATAACGTACATGTGTATGTGTGTGTATGTGTACATATGTATACAGAGGGTGGAAGTAAGGACAGGTAGGCTGGGAGGAATACAGAGAAACTGTCCAAGCAGCCAGGAACCAGGTTAGGCAAGCCCTGATAGAATTAAATCTGGCCAAGGACACCAAGGGTCAAAAAAAAAATGCTGCTATAGGTCAGTGGTTAAAGGAAGATGTGGGCCCTCTCTGGAAGGAAATGGGAGACCTGGTCACTCAGGATATGGAGAAGACTGAGGTACTCAGTGAATTTTTCTGGTTCAGTCTTCACCAGCAAGGGCTCTCACCACACTGCCTGAGCTGCAGAATGCAAAGGCAGGGACCGTGAGAATGAGGAACTGCCCACTGTAGGCAAAGATCAGGTTTGAGACGATTTAGGGAACCTGAAGGTGCATAAGTCCACAGGACCTGATGAAATCCATCCATGAGTCCTGAGCGAGCTGGTGGATGAAGTTGCTAAGCCACTTTCCATTATATTTGAGAAGTCATGGCAGTCTGGTGAAGTTCCCACTGACTGGAAAAGGGGAAACATAACCCCCATTTTCAAAAAGGGGAAAAAGGAGGATCCAGGGAACTACAGGCCAGTCAGTCTCACCTCTGTGCCTGGCAAGATCATGGAGCAGATCCTCCTGGAACCTCTGCTAAGGCATGTGGAAAATAAGATGATGGGTGACAGCCAACATGGCTGCACCATGGGCAAGTCGTGCCTGACAGATTTGGTGACCTTCTGTGACGGGATTACAGCATTGCTGGATAAGGGAAGAGCAACAGACATCACCTACCTGGACTTATACAAAGCGTCTGACACTGTCCTCCATGACATCCTGTTCTCTAAAGTGGAGACGCAGATTTGATGATGGATGAGGAACTGGCTGGCTGGCCGCACTCAAAGGGTTCAGTCTGGAGAACAAGAAGGCTCCTTGGAGGCCTTATAGCAGCTTTCCAATATCTGAAAGGGGATAACAAGAAAGCCAGAGAGGGACTTTTTAGAAGGGCATGTATTGATAGGATGAGGGGTAATGGCTTCAAAGTGCAAGAGGGGAGATTGAGATGAGATCTGGGGAAGGAATTCTTTGCTGTGAGGGTGGTGAGAG
>JAOXJM010000009.1:8128483-8138563 GCA_026413425.1 Tringa solitaria | reverse complement strand
CCAGAGAAGCTGTGGCTGCCCCATCCCTGGAGGGGTTCAAGCCCAGGTTGGATGGACCTGGATGGGGCTTGGAGCAACCTGGTCTAATGGGAGGTGTCCCTTCCCAGGGCAGGGGACAGAACTGGATGGTCTTTCAGTCTCTATGATTCTAGGTTATCAATAATTCAAAGTAAAAACCTTGCCAATATTCACTGTAAGGTTTGCCTATGTGTAGGGGGTTTTGATTCTCGAGTCTATGACTGACCTGGCATCTAGAAACCTCTATGTATAATTTGATGCACAGAGTGGTTAAGTTAGGAAAGGTGAAGTTCATTCTGCTAAAGGAAAAGAAGAACTTTTTTCAAGTGATATAAAAGACACAGATTCTCTCCTCTCCTGCTTTTCCATTTCTGTGGTACTCATTGTGGTGAGAAAGCAACACAAAGTGACAGATTGCTTCATTCAGTGGCTTTGTTGCCTTAGAATAAATTGCTTAACAAACGGTTCTGTGCTCAAATGCTACTTTTAAAGCACTGAGTGGCAGTTGCATGATTTAAATGCAGTTGTCAACATCTCAGCTGCTTCCCTAGTGGGATAGAAGTGGCTGCTTTACCTGATGATTCTTCTTACCTATTTTAAATAGAATTCTGTGTGAAAAGTTAAGGCTCTGCAAGCATGGGGGGGTTTTTCTTGTCTAGAAGGGAAGTCTGTGCAGCGTACAGATGCCTACATTAAGCAAGGTGAATCCCATTGCCAGTGTCTTTCTCCATTAAATAACAGGAGATGCACTGTGTTTTGATCTGGTGCTTGTTTAGGAGTAAGGTACCTTCAGCATCTCGGTGATGGGAGACCTGACTGAAGTGTGTGCTATTCTTTAATAACACTTAAATTGTTGTGGCATCAGCTATGAACTACAGTGTGTAGACTCTGGACAAATTTAGTATATCTACAATGTTCTTACGTTCTGCTCTCAACTCTGCAGGGAACTGACACTTTTCTGGAGCAAATTGCAGAGAAGAATAGATCCTTCTTTGGATTCCTTTTTGGAGAGATGTCGTCAGTTTGGCATCATTGCCAAGACGCTACAGCATTTATTTTTCTTGATAAGAGTCATACAATCTGAAGTAAGTAAGCTGCAGTCCAGAGTCTTCTGATGCAGCAAGAACTGTTTACATGAAGTTACTGTTGTCTTAATAATTCTACTGAATTGGTATGAAGTATGGTTTATTTCATTGCTCATACTGTCTGATTAAGTGCTAATAATATACTAAAAAAATGCCTGCCACTGTAGTCTTGTGTGAGCTTGACACATTGAAGTGACCTTCAGTTGGTGTGGAATAGTTAATTTGTTACTCTGCAAATACAGTGTGACAGTATTTTGCAAACAAAGCAGAGATGTGTTTTGATCTGATACCTACTTAGATGTGAGGAACAGCAACAATTTTCAGCAGCATCTCTAAGAAATGGAGACTTGGCTAAAATGTCTCATATTTTTGTATTCTGAGAAAATACCTTTTCTCAGAATGCATGATACAATCACATCTGGACTTGTACCTTCTATTCTGATGCCTATCTTTAGAAAGTTGCAGAAATGTTCAAGAGATGTTTAACAGCAATTCTTATAAATTCGTAATCTCTGCTTGAGAACTAATGGAAAGACTTCAACTGATTCATCTACCCAGGAGGCAGATACAGCATGTTCTTCATAAGCTTACACGATTACCTTTTAACAGATAATAGAGGAGAGTCCGGAACTCTAATTTGGCAAAGATGAATAGTGATTGCACAGAGAAATGTTTGCTCCTAGTTTCTCTACAATTGGCCTATTTTGACTTCTAAAATGTGCGTGAATGTGCACTTATATATAAGCATAATATTGTTCACTGTATACCAGTTCTTTCTGTGTTTCCTGCTAAAGCTCATTACATGTCTTCTCCTGGGGAGATGGCTTTTTTTATTGCGGTCTAGCAATAAATTAACACTTTTGTTGAATTAAAGAAGTGTTGCATGACTTCCAATAGCCAGTGCACAGTGAGTATAAGAGCTTACTTTTCTTTTAACTTCGTCTTATTTCTTTTGGATCTTTACCATCAGAGCTGATGTGGTTGTGTGAGCCAACTGTCATCTGTACACTATTCATCAATATCTTAACTGTTACCTATCTTTAATAATGATGACTAAATAGTTACTTAGTGCATTCAGATTCTTTATGCTGAAAAGGATGCTTTTGGAAGAAGCTAACTTTGAATCATGTTGCTGTAGAATTTGGGACATGCTATTTTAAAAAAATGAGCGTGTGAAGAATATTTGTAGTTGTACTGTTGATACTATTGAGCAGCATCTCAAAGTTGCATAGGCTTCTCAGAAGATGTTTGAAACTGAAATGCCAGTTATCTTTACTGAAAATCATTTCTGCTACTGTACTGCTTATGCTGTTGAACGTTGTTTGTTTCAGGGTGAGAATGTAGATTATTTTCCTTATTACACAGTACTGCATGTTCTGAACTAATATCCTGTGTGACTGCTGCAGGAGGAATAGGGAAGATATACATCATTCTCTTTTAGACATCTGACTTAGTGATGATTGAAAGTCACCCAACGAAGAGAGAGAGGAGTTAGAAAGATGTTTTGCAACATCTAATAGCCAAAGTAGTTCATGTGTCTCCTCCACAAAGTGCGCTACGTGTGCGGTGGCCCCCCTCGCTGGAAAAGTAGAAGAGATCCCCCATGTAAAATAAACCACAATTTTTGATTATGCTCGGTGACTTATACATTTAAGACTCAAGCCTGAATGCATTCTGAATGGGCTGTAGTCTATTGGATGCTTGTTGCATGTTTTTTTCATAGAACAGCTCTGGAGAGAATGTAATTATCAAAGAAAATTAACATTTGTGGCTGTTTGTTTTGTTTGTTTTGTTTTTTTTTCAAAACAGGCAGAAGAAGCAGGACTTGCTGTTTCTGTTTTGTTATGTGTGAGAGCCCTTCAGATCAGATCAAACGGAAGTGATGAAATGAAGACATCAGTATGTAAAACAATTGCATGCCTTTTACCAGAAGACCTTGAAGTTAGAAGAGCTTGTCAGCTCACAGAATTTTTACTTGAGCCGACTTTGACTGGATTTAACGTGTTGGAAGAGCTCTACATGCAACCAGATCAAAAATTTGATGAAGAAAATGCACTAGTTCCAAATTCACTCCGTTGTGAGCTGCTGTTAGCTTTAAAAGCATATTGGCCATTTGATCCTGAATTTTGGGACTGGAAGACTTTAAAGCGACATTGCCTTAAACTATTAGGAAAAGTAGCTTCTGATTCTGAGGATGATGCAAGTTGTAATATGTCAGTCAATGAAACTGACATGTTAGAAACTTTCTTTAGTGATTATGATGAGGCAAAAGAACATAAATATTATGATGGAAAAGACACAATAAACCACCCAAAAGAAAAAGGAAGAGTGAAAAAACCAATTGGTTCTTCAGAAAGATACCAGAGATGGCTTCAATACAAATTTTTTTGTGTGCTCTGCAAAAGGGAGTGTATAGAGGCTAGAATATTGCATCATTCTAAGATGCATATGGAAGATGGCATATATACATGTCCAGTGTGTACAAAAAAGTTCAAGAGAAAGGAATTTTTTGTACCACATGTAATGGAACATGTTAAAATGCCACCTAGTAGAACACACAGACCTAAAAAGAAAATAATACTGAAGAAAGAGAGATCACCACAAAAGACAACAGCATCCAGCAGCCCGCCTCCAGCATTTCAGGAAAAGTCACATCAGCCACAGCTGCCCGAAGACTTTGAAGATGACACACAAGAATATGTCACATTTAGCCAACTGGAAAATTGCCAGCTACAAGACAGAGACATCTATCCGTGTCCCGGAACAGATTGTTCTAGAGTATTTAAACAGTTTAAATACTTAAGTGTGCATCTGAAAGCTGAACATCAAAACAACGATGAGAATGCAAAACACTACTTGGATATGAAAAACAGGAGAGAGAAGTGTGCTTTCTGTCGCCGACACTTCATGACATCCTTTCATTTGCGAGAGCATGAACGCGTGCACTGTGGACCTCAGCCATACATGTGTGTGTCAATGGATTGTTACGCTAGGTTTGGGTCAGTTAATGAGCTTCTCAATCATAAACAAACACATGATGATCTTCGTTATAAATGTGAGCTAAATGGCTGTAATATTGTTTTCAGTGATTTAGGGCAACTCTACCATCATGAGGCACAACACTTCCGAGATGCATCATACACCTGCAACTTCTTTGGTTGCAAAAAGTTTTATTATTCAAAAACTGAATTTCAGAATCACCTTGCAGTGCATAATATTGAAGTCTCAAATGGGGAAGTGAAGCAAACGCTAAAACTTGAACAGTCAGTTTCAAAAGACAAATGCAATTATCTGCCAGAGTCTCAGCTGCTTGAACAGTCTGAAAATTCCAGTCTGAATGATAATTTGGATCCTTCAGGCTCTCAGGAAGTTCCACAGATAAAGGAAGAGGCTCTCTCTGACAGTGAAGATCTAGACAGTGAAAGTAATTGCAGTCTTCATTGTGGGGACCACAGTGCAGATGCTGCAGTAAACCAAGGCCAAGTGTCTCCTCTACTGATTGAAACAATGGCTCACAATCAATCAGCGCCAGGTTTTCTCATGTCCCAGGAAGGAGTCTTTCCAGCAGATGTGAAACAACAGGGTTCTAATATGCCAGTTTGCTTTGATGACAAAAAACTGTCCTGTGGTTTTGAAGGCTGCTGTTCCATACACAAAAATTCCAGAAGTATGCAAAAACACCTTCGCAGGGCCCATCCATATAACTTTAAAGGTAAAAAAAGTATGGAGATGAAAACTAAAGACTTTCTCGATCTTTTGAGTGATGCTCAGGACAGTAAATCCCCTACAGACATTAGTACAGAATTAGGTCATAATTCAGATACAAATGCTGACTCTCCAGAAAGCTTGTATTGTAGTATAGATGCTAAAGGAAGCAGTGGCCTGAAGGAAGAAACTTGTCCTTCTTCCCCAGAAACATCTTTTTATGATAGTACTAAAGAATCAAATATTGACGATAACATGTTGGAATTAATGTTAGGCTTGAAACACCTAAGCTTAAAAAATTCTAACATTCAGAATTCTTCAAGACACAAGCCTTTTCTGGGCTCTTTACAGTCCTATTCATCTAGGGATGCCAAGTGCCCTGAGTCAGTAGAAGAAACTACCTCAAAATCTCAGTTTCAAGAGCAACAGGATAGTTTACCCAGCCAATACCTTACTCAACTTGCAGCTAAACCATTTTTCTGTGAATGTCACGGATGTACATGTGAGTTTGTGACCAGAGAAGCTCTCCTAATGCATTATGTTAGAAAGCATAACTATTCAAAGGAAATGGTTCTTCAGTTAAATATGTTCCAACATCGGTACTCACCGTTTAAGTGTCATATTTGCCAAAGATCTTTTACAAGAAAAACACACCTGAGAATTCACTATAGAAACAAACATCAAATTGGCTGTGAGAGGGCAGCTCACAAGGTATGTTCTAATGAAAGACTTGATCATGCAGGTTTATGTACAGATGACATGCATAAAAATAGCACTGTTCCAACACCTGTCTGTGCAACCAACGTGGAGTATGTTGAACGTTCAGACCACTCTGAACAGCTCTGTCATCCTAAAAAGGGAGACTGCAGTTCTGAGACGGATTTGGAGTCCAGTGAAGAGACAGACAATAGTGTAACAAGAAAAACATCTAACCTGGCTTCCCTGGAGAGTCATAGGGAAGAACTGGAAGCAAGACAGGGAAGAGGAAGCAAAAGAACAGTTGCTAAAGGAAACTTATGTTATATATTGCATAAGTACCACAAACCATTTCATTGTATCCATAAAAGTTGCAACTCAGCATTTACCAACCAGAAAGGTTTGATTCGCCATTATAGAACCGTTCACCAGTATAATAAGGAACAGCTCTGCTTAGAAAAAGACAAAGCAAGAACAAAAAGGGAACTTGTCAAATGTAAAAAAATATTTGCATGCAAATACAAAGAGTGTGGTAAGCGTTTTTTATGTTCTAAAGCTCTTGCTAAGCATAGTAGTGACTTCCACAATGAACACATAGAGGATCAAAAAATGCTTTCTGAAGCTGAATCTGCAAGATTTGCTTGTAACCAACCCCACTGCCCTGCTGTATTTTATACCTTTAATAAGCTTAAACAGCACCTAATAGAAGAACATGCCAATGAAGAAAAATTAAACAAAGATTTTGAAATCCATTGTGACCTTAATGGCTGTGATAGAATTTTCACAAATTACAGTCACTACTCTCAACATGTGTATTTCCGACATAGTGAATATTATGATAGTCTCTTTGGAAATCAGAGAGAGGAGGAAGATAATCAAGATAAAGATAAAAATGAACAAAGTTATTTGAAAGACGGTGTTGAGATAAGCAAGCAGAATGGGAAGCAGTTAAAAGAAAAATCTAAAAGAATTAGCAGAAGTAGAGAAAAACATTTGATGAATTTCAAAACAAAAGAGGAAGCCCTACAAATGTGCAAAGAGAAGTCTAACCAGACTCAGTACCCGTGCATGGTTCAGGGATGTTTGTCTGTTGTCAAGTTGGAAAGCAGCATAGTGAGGCACTATAAGCGCACGCATCAGATGACCAATATGTACATAGAGCAACGGATTCAGAAACTTGTTGTTTGTGTTAAATGTGGCATTATGATTGAAAAACAGTCCTGCTCTGAAACAGCTTCAGACTTGGATAAAAAAGGTGTAAAAGTTAAAGAGGATAAATCAGCTAATCCTGAGAATGTGCAGGAAAGTGGAAAAACTCTTTTTCCAAATACTGACTGTGGCCCTCAAGATGTAAGCAATGAAGACCAAAAAAAATGTCCATCGAGTAGTGTGGGTTTTGATGCGAGTGCCTTTATGTATTCAGGCACTTTAAAATATAACCACAGTTCAAAGAACACCTGTTTTGAAGAGCATAACATCAGGGAGAGAGTTGCACGTAAAACTGAAGATTTTTCTGAAAATAGTGAAAGAGAGAATAGCTCTTATTTCTCCGGTTTGCAATTAGAGCTGCCAAGAGAGAAAGACGCAGAAGGATGTCAACATAGTGCAGTTAATCAAAATGCAAAAAGAAATGTACTTTGTGCTGCAAGAGACAGGATTCAGAAGCCCCCAGTGTCCAAACCTTTTGATTTAAAGACATACAAACCGATGGGATTTGAGTCTTCATTTCTAAAATTTATTCAGGAAAGCGAGGGAAAAGACGACGACGATGATGATGATGATTTTGATGAGTCAGCGGAATGGGAGTCTCCTGAGCAGTTGCCAGTAGATAAGACCTCTCAAAAAGAGGGAGACCGTCAAGGGGATATATCAGTAAACAACTTTGATGAAAATGTAATCATACCCCAAAGTAATCACAGGCAGCTAACAGAAGTCCAGCCCTTGTTGTCAGAGTCATCATCTGCCCCTTCGTTAGAAAATTTGAGGGCGATCTTGGATAAGGCACTAATGGACTGTGGAGACCTTGCCTTAAAACAGCTTCATTACCTAAGACCAGTAGTTGTTCTTGAAAGATCCAAGTTTTCCACACCCCTCATAGACTTATTTCCCACAAAAAAGGCAGATGAGCTTTGTGTAGGAAGTACGTAAGTAGTTTTGCTTAGAGCAGATCGCCTCCACTACTGCTATATGGGGAGAACTTCAAATTAGAACAATAATTGTTACAGTACACACTGTTTAGGTTAGTTTAGACTGTTTAATTCCATGAATGTATAATAGCTGTCAAAAGTATTGGCCAAGTTAATTTAGCTCCCCATTTTTTTTTCAATGGACTATGCTGATTTTGGTGCTATTTAACACATCGAATACTGGGGGCTTCCTCTTGAAGAGTAAATGTGCATGATTGTATATGGAACAAGTACTAGGGTACCAGGGTTTGGGGGGCGATGGAGTTATTACTTGACTTGAATGTGCACCCTAGGGTGCTTTGTGTAACATATTGTACACTACAGCATCTTATATTTTTTGAGTTATGAGTTTCAATAAATTACAGTTTTTCACCCATTTGTTTACTTTACAGTAAATCTTTAATGTGCTTTACTTGTAATTGAATTTGAGACCATTCCGAGTGCATTGGACAATGTTGCTTAAGTTTTATGCATCTGTAGATAATTTATCAGACCGAAACAATATAGATACAGAAAAGTAAAGTATTACATTTTATTTTATAATATTCTCTGTGCTTTTTTCAGGCTTGAAAGAATTAGCTAGTACAGGCAGAAAACACTTGCCACTTAGAAATGAGAAAGGCCTAGTTACCTTTCCCTTTACAGGAAGAAGAGGCTTCTGACAGGGTAAGGTACAACAGAAGTGTTTGAAGAGCATCACCAGACTTCCATTTTGGGTTCCCAAGTTAGCTTTTTGGATAATTAATAAAACCTAGCTGTAAGGTTCACCAGAAGAGTAATATTTTAAGATCTATTTCTTGTTCTTCTGTGTCTTGTTCCTTGCTGTATTTCTGGATACATCATGAGGCCCAGAATCTGTTTCCCCTGTAGATGGGATTTCCCAATCTCCATGAGGATGCTAATGAGCAAGGAGCGATCACAGCTTCTTATTCACTGAAGGCTTGGGTTTTGTTGGAGTGTTTGCTGTTTTATAGTGTGATCTGAAGAGTAGCAGTAGAAAGGAAATGGAGAAAACTTTGGGAAATGTTGTTTAAAACAAACCATGAATATCGGCTAGGTGCAGGAATGAAGGCGGCTATCTAAAAAACTATCTAGAGAATGGTTATGACCAAAACTAGGAAAAAATGGCATCTTCATACTACACTTAGAAAAGTTATTTGGGCATCATTAAAAAAAAAGTTAGATTAAAAGTCATACGCCGAGCAGGAGAAGTGTAGTTTATTGCCTGTCTTCTGCCATTTCCTTTCTCTAACCTTGCAATGAAAGGAATATGGTGCATGAATCTTCTCACTAGCTTTTAAAAATGGAAGTAAGTTAAGGTCAAAAGGTTAAATACTGCCACGGGGTCAGGCATCTGAAGTGTGTTCCAAAGTGATTTTAGTCTCTACAAAAAAATAAAAAAATCTACTTTTTAATGTCAAGCTTGTGTCATGTTCAAACAATACTCAAAACAGGAAAAGAGATTAACTGCAAAGTTAATAAATGTGGTGGCTGTTTCAGATAATGTGCCTTGAGAGATACCAGTACACTACTGGGTTTTTTGAGAATCCCACAAAGCAATCTGTCTGCTTCAATGCTGAGAGAAACAAAACTGGGCATCATGAATAGTAAATTCATTAAGGTTTTGAGTTTTCAGTTTTGGGTCAAGCAGCCACTTGGTTATCCACTAGATAACCAGATCTTCAAATATGACAGTATTGAAGAATTCAAGCATTTAAAATACTTACTTTGAATAAGAGAAATTAGATGAGAATGTAGGAATGAAATAAGATGGAGATTACGTATGTGTGCCACAGAGCAGAGAAGTGGTGAAACAAAGGCAATGTCCAAGCTTTTGCTTTGTGTAGTCCTAAAAATGTGCCAGATCTTTTTAAAAGGAGTTATGATGTAATTGATGGCTTCCTACAACTTCAAATGCTGCGAGTACAGTCAGGAAAATGGAAATCATTAAATGCAAACCTGATACTTAATGTGGTGATAAATTAGCTGAGACATGAGAGACTAGTAAAGAACTTTCTACATGGGTAGTAGCAGAGAGAAATAGATTCCCCCAAAGCAAGTATCTTGAGGCTTAAAAGGTAGGAGACAATTTTGTGGTGACTCCTCAGGCTTGCTGAGGACTCTTTGAAGGTAACAAATATGTATGTTCCTGAGACAATTGCATCATGTCTGACCCTGACTAGCAGTTCCATCCATGAGCGCAGACTTATAGAAATCTACTCTGCAAGGACCTGAAGTTGTCCTGAGTGACCTGGGGACAACTCAGTTTTCATAAGAAGTTTGAAAGGTAACTCCTACATGTTTACAGAAGCCATAAACTGCAAGAAAATTTAAAAGTTTAAGAGTCATTTAGATGTGGTGTTGGGGGATATGGTTTAGGGGAGAACTTT
>JAOXJM010000009.1:8089209-8102329 GCA_026413425.1 Tringa solitaria | reverse complement strand
TTTATCTTCCAACATAGTTTTCTACTGTTTTTTTCCTCAATGTAATAACCATCACCCCAGGAAGAAATTACACAGGTATGGTTGTATATATTAATTCATTTCTAGATTAAAAGAGCACCTTAACAAGTAAAACAATTATTACATTAAGTAATGTAATAAAGCCTGCCACATTAGCCTAACAATAAATTTCACTCAATCAATCCCTGATTCTCGTGTCAAGTTCCGATTTTCTGGTTGAACTGGAGTGCATCATCAAGAAAATTTTTAGGAATACCTTTGTAGGAAATAGTGATTTTTCTTTCTTAAGCTTCTCTTTCATGATTTAAGCAAGTGTTCCTGCTTTTTTTATTTAATTTTTTTTTATTTTCCTTTTCCCCACTTCTTCTAGATTCAGATGGCTTTTATAGCTTTCTTGGAATTTCAGTTTGTCAGCTTCCTTTCTAAAGCACAGGCATTGACTGACCCTGTTTTACAAGGATGCGATCATAATGCTACATGGGAGGACATTGCCATTAACACAAGACAATCTGATTTTCCGCTTACATAGCCATAGGTTCATTGACTTTCTCAGACACAGCAACAAGGAAGGAATTGTGGCCTAGTTTAATCCATGACTGCAAAGCCTTTTCATAATCCTGTTTTTATGGGATACAGATATCATTATCTGAATTGTATTTCTTGCTTACTTGTATTTTTCCATCATTGATACCTAACATGTAATTGAAATAAAACCTGTGTGGATTAGCAGATTTCTGTACGGCCACTAATTCTGGCACCATGCAGTCACCAGCGATGTGTTTCTGAGGAACACAGTGGCAGCAGTATAGTAGCAGAACTGCCCCACTTAAGTCCAGCTTACAATTGCCACCTGCTACTTTGATTTCTTTCAAGCTTTTTTTTGTTTGTTGGCTTAGTTGTACAGGGTTTCCTGTTGTTGTTGTGGTGCTGGCTCCTGCCTTCTGTAGTCCAGTCCATTCTGTCCTTATGCTCTGGCATCTTCCATTTTTTGTCTCTGAATGTATTCTGAAAAATTGTAGTGTTAGTTCTCAAAAATGTCAGTTCATGTATATTAACATGACTGTTACAGAAAGATCTCTGCAGACTTCGATCTGTACTTCTTAAAGAATAGTTCTTTTTCTTTCAAGCTGTGATTGGCAGTATACCCTTAAATCATAATTCAGTATTTAAGCTGCTGCTCTGTCATCCTGAGTGAAACAGTCCATACTTACAGATTATTCTAGTGTATCCTTATTATTTGCAAAATTGGGAAGATATTAGTTCCTCGTGTGATATCCAGTCTATATTTTAAGTCTTTAGTCTTAAAAGCTTTTAAGACTTGCTTTTTCATAGAAGTATTAAGTGGAAATTTTAAAAGAACAGGTAGTTACACAATTTAAAGAAGATACAGGATTTTCTGAAATGGCCTGCCCTCATTTGTACACTGAAAGTGAAAATTTTTTCCTTTATGGCAGTCATTGACTGCTTTTATTCTTGCCATCTTTTCTTTAAAATATATATTGTAAAAAATGTTGTTTGATCTCCTATGAGAAACTTTATGAATGTCCATTTTATTGTCTTTATCAAGCAAGTTTAGTAGAAAGATAAGATGTAGGTGAGTAGTAACTACGTTTCAAGGTGAGAACCAGAACTTACCCAGCTGATACCACATTTCTTTCTCTGTTGCTTTCCTATCTCAAAATATTATTTTATTTTTGGTTTGCCTGCCCCTTCCAGTTGGGCTGTCCACATAGATGGTTTTTTTCTGAGATTTTACAGATACTTCAGAAACTGATAAAACAGTGGTTGGCCTATCTTTTACACAACAAAAGCTAGAAAATAAAACATAACCTATTAGAACTACAGACTTCTATACTGAAAGATAATGTAGCAAGACTGAGTGGCCCACTCTTTTTCTTTTTTTTTTATTTTTTTTTATTCCTGCTCTCATGCTTTTTTATTGAGGATTAAGTGCATGCCCGGGCAATTGGTGCTTTTCAGGTGTCTTGCAGTGTCACTGCAGCTTTACAGGGTGTTGATCATTGTGTGGGGCCTTAATGTGTGGGTTTGAACGGTGTTTGACATGCAAAATAACGTTAAGAAGTGTTAGTTTGCCATTTAGAGTTTGGTTTAAGGGAAAATTCCATTTGTAATCACATTCCATAACTCTGTGATCACAGTTAGAGTTGCATTCTTCTAGCAATCTGATAGCAGTCTGTTATCAATCAAGGCATTACACAAAGATCAGAGATAAAAAATCAAAATTAGTCCACATGTACTACATGGTCTGAGACACTTGTCTGGACTGAAAGAGACAGCTGATTTCTGCGCTATAAAATACCCACCTACACCTGCTGCAAAATATCTGCAGAGGTTTAAACCCCTGTCTTAACTGGCGCGGTAATTAAAAGAACTTTTATTTTCTAGTGGTGTTTCGTACTGATGCCCTCCCTTGGAAGAGTCTGTTTCTCTAGTTCTAGATTTCATTGGCCTTTTTCTACAGTGCAGATACTTTCCAAAGTCAAGGTACTTGTGTTTCAGTGGGAAAAAAAAGTGGTCAAGGTAACTTCGAAGTTAATGTTGATGTCCATTTGACTCTCATGTCTTGTTCCTTTTTCACTAACCAGAATTTAAACTTTTCTCCAGTCCTTTTCTTTAAAATAAATAAATAAAAATCACTTTGTGAAGGTCTAGAGTGTGAGGAAAGGGAGTTCAACTTTCCTTCCTATCACTGTGATATTCCAGCCCTGGCTTTTTCATCTGGGCTGCAGCTGCTGCCAGTTTGAAGAGATCCATGTGCGTTGTAGCGATTTTTTTTTTTTTCTTTTTTTTTGAGACATGGCTGTTAATCATTGTTCCCTAGCTCTTCATATGACTAGGAAAAGGGGAAGGAAATGGGGGACATGAAATTTTTTTGCCTGTTTTAGATGGTGGCTTTGTAAGTTTAGCAGGAATTTGAAGAAGTGGGACTATCTCCTGGTTCAATCGGCTCTGCTGCTGATTATAAAACACTTGAGAGCTTTCCAGTATTGAAGTGGGTGACAGTGACAGCCTGTCACTGATAAGACCACTGCTCCCAGCTGTCACAGTGGCTTTGCCTTCTGTGGTTTGATGAACCCTCGTAGCAGAGGCGCTGTTTACACGAATTCTGCTGAGGACTGTATGTTTGAGATGAACCTGCCCCCACCCCAGTGTGGCTGTTGAATTGCTGACTGTCAACTGACTGAGCGGTTGTCTCTGCAAATGGGCTGCCCTGTGGAGAGCCGTGCCATAGATCACACTTCGTACAGGACTCTGCTTTATTCAGTGTTTTTTTTTTTAAATTGTGCCCTCTTTTTGTACTTACGCATGCTTCACCTGTAATGCTAAATACACATTTGTATGCCTTGCTGTTAGTATCTGTATGTGTTTGCAGGTGCTTGTTACAATCTATGCAGACTATATTGCACCTTTGTTTGATAAGTTCATTCCGCTTCCTGAGGGAGAGCTCAAGGAACAAATTGAAACAATGGCAAAGAGCATTAACTTCCCATTGACTAAGGTGTACGTTGTTGAAGGTGAGTTGTTTTTTTTTAATAAAAAGACTTTGTAATTTTGAATTTGTGGATTTTTAGCTTTGTGGATGTTGTAGTAGGGCAGTTGCTTATACTCCTCAGCTATTCTAATACTTGTCAATGTCTCTAACGTTTTCCTTTTTTTGCCTTGGGGCCAGAAATGTAAAGCTGAATGTACAGCCTTAATGCAGCATCTCGTTGGAAGCATTGTTTTGGCTCTGTGCAGTGGAAATACAAACCACAGTCAGAAATGGAAGCAGCAATCAAGATTCCAATTTTAGAGCTTTAAACCAGAGGGAAAAGGGTGGGTTTTTATCTTTTCCAGTCTCAGTTTAGCATTGATTGTGTCGAAGTCCTCAGTGAAACAGCTGAAAAAGTTATGAAATTTAAAAACACCTATTCCTTCTTAGAGCGTTCATGTGAACGGTTTCTTATGGTGTGGCTGGAAGAACTCATACCTTCTACTTGAGACTGTAATTTTTTCACTTTCTAGTAATGAATTTCTCATCCTCTGTTCTTAGGTCATGGATTATAAAAAGGAGCATGCCATCTGCCATGTCACTTCCTCTCCACTTCTGTGTTTGTGGAACACTTTACTGTTTCACATTTCCACTGTTACTCATTTTGCTCCCTTCTGAACTCGATTTCAGGGACTTTCCCAAAATTTTGTTTTGGTTTTCTGCCCTGCCTGTGAGGATCAGAGGTGTTTTTATTGTCTTGGTGAAAGCAGTATGAGATGGTGTGAAGAGCTGAAATGGTAGAATTTTACTGTAAGAGAGAGTAATAAAGGCTTTATCTAGCCTGGAAGCTCTGGCTTTCAAATTGGGTTGGCCAAATCCAGACAGTGCTCTGCCTTAGCACAGCAAGGAAACTACTGCTGTTGGTATACTTGGTGACCAAGAAACACCTCTCTTTCCTAGCGAGGTTGAAGCTTTTCAAGCTTGAGAGTCAGTACAGAGGCTTGCCAAATAGGTAAGTTTTCTCCCATATGCCTGTTGGCTGTACCCTAGCTTTTAACCGTGGTGAAAGTCCTGTGAGCCAACTATTGATGCTTTGGCCCCTGTGTAGTGTACTCCTGTGTTGGCTTCTGCAGCACATCTGCATTTAGTGGTCCTTATCTGCAGTGGAGGAAAGCTGCCAGATCCCCATTTCCTTTTCTGATGTCCTTAAGAGTGATAAGCCAGCACCATTCCCTTCTGACATGGGGGACTAGATGCATTAATGTCTTTTTGCCAGTGTTTTTCTGTACTCTGTCTTGCCTCTTCTCACTTCAGAGATGACTTCTTAGTAACATGTGCAACCAAGTCCTTTGATTTCAGGGTTTATTTTGTAACAGGCAGACTATAAAGGTTTCTTCTGCACCAACACTTAGTGAGGATCAAGCTTTTTATGATACACAGATGAAAGGGAACACTAGCTGTTCAGATTTCTTCACTGAGTGAAGAAATCCTCTGACTGGATGCTGAGGGTCTGTACTCTGACCAGCCTCTTCCTCTGTTGATCTGTCTTGGTTTGCTGCTGAAGGTTACCATGACCGTATCATTGATTGTCTTGCAATGGAACGGTGGATATTTTGTGTCCTAAGGAGTTCATGCAGCTCATACATTTATAGGGAGAGTTTAAGGCAGATGCCTTCAACTTGAAGTATCTTAACATTTGCTGCAAAAACCAGAGCAATCCACCTCTTCTCTCAGAGACCTCTTTCAGTCCTGATGTTGCAACAGCTCCTGTCTGTAGGCAAAAATAGGCAGTTTTATGAGCTGCTTTGATATAGACAGCTTTTTGATGAACTGAAACAGTCCATGTTCCATGGAAAGAGATGAGTTTCTTGGCCCCAAGTATATTGATAGTGGAAATAGTCCATGATTCACCTGATCTAGATAAAAGTAGCTGTAAAACATTACCTAGTTCAAACAAAAATAATTTTGAGGGACTGCCTAATACCTATAGTCCAGCTCTTCATCTTTTCCTTACCTGTTTCTAACATCTTCATCGTTATCTGTTTCAAATCATCTTTGCTGGCACATTGAAAGAATTCTAAACATTAGCTTGTGTTCCCTCTCTTGGGACTGCCACACTGAAGCTTCGTTTTGAATGAAATGCTTGTGACTATAGGTGCGGCATTTGTGCGCCATGCAGGAATTTTGGTGCAAAATCTATTCATCACAGATCCTTTTCCAGGACGGCAGCACATATTCTATGCAGAATGTGCTTCCCACTCTGAACTTAAAATTGCAGTAGAAATTGCTTTTCTTCTGGATATTAGATCTTCATGTGATTGCTGTTATGGTTTTAGTGTTATTAATGATTACATGTTACAGATAAAGAAAATTATTTCTCTCCTGGAGTCAGTAAATGAGATCATCGTCACTTAGATAATTTAAAAATATGCTTCAACCTGCAAACTCCTTTGCTTGAGTTTGTCTACCGTTCATCTGGTGACTTTGAGAATTCCTTCGGAAGAATCTGTTCTGTGTAATATTGCATAGTCTTCAGTGCATGGGATTATTCAGATCATGGTCTTTAATGTAAATTTTCACCATCAGGTTCTAAGCGTTCTTCTCATAGCAATGCTTATTTCTATGGATTCTTCAAGAATAAGCGGATAGTACTCTTTGACACCCTCCTGGAAGATTATTCTGCATTGAACAAAGAGCCAGCAGAAGGAGAAGATGGTGAGAATGAACAGACAAAGTCTAAAACCAAAGTGAGTTCATCTTTGTTTTCATCATGTTATCTACACTAACTTCTTGGTGATATATTCCCTTGTGTTTTCTGAATGTATTTTAAAGGTCCTGAATGAGATGCTAAATTCCAATACCTAATGGTATTTTAACATTGAAGTATCCCTGAGCTGCTAAATGGGATTTCTGGGGCTGTGTGAATGGTGCAGAAAGCACCAAAGAGATTGTAGAAATCCACAGGGACTTTAGCAAAACTTTGGTTCCCCACATGTAAAAAATAGCTCTTCCTTGTAATTGTTTAAATAAGGAAACCTGTTCAGGTTTTACCTGATTCCTTCTCTTGGGACTGCCACACTGCAGCTTCATTTTTGAATGAAATACCTTTGACTATCAGTGTGTCATTTGTGTACCGTTTACTACATGCAGGAACCTTGGTGCAAGAGGGATGCATGTGTGCACTCACAGATTCCGCATGTGCATCTTCCCCCGCCCTCGTCAAGAAGAGGATGGTGGCTTTTCATTGTCCTTTCCATTTATGTGCAGCTGTGCATCAAGTCTGCTGTAACAGCTCTTGTGGCTTCAGAAGAGTGTAGGGATGGTTAAAACTGACAGAATACTTTCTGAAGAGCCTGAAAAAGTAATTCTGAGAAGAAAGAATAGCCTCGGGCAGCCTAGGATTAGGCGAATGTATAGATTGCTGTTCAGTCTAGCTTCTGTTTCTTGTAACTCTGTTGGTGGAATTCTCTTCACCCATGGTTGGGTACGGCACACTGTGGACATGGGTGATGAGAAGAGGGGAATTTGAGCTCACCTGCTCTAGTCATAATGAGAATCATTTGTCCAATTGAACAGGTTCTTCAGCTATGTTCTCAGTACACAAGTTGACATGCTTGCTTCTGACTTGCTCATGTACAGCTAAAGATGATAGCTTTAAGGCATGTCGTAGTATTTGTTGCAGAGGACAGGGATGTTGTCATTCCTTTTTAAAGGAACAACAGCAGTGCCTTGGGAGGGAGGCAGCATGTTAAGTCTTGAAGGAAGTAGGGAGAGGACTTTGCTCTCAATTCTCCACAGGCAGTCTGCACCTCTGAATGTCTGCTTCCTTTGTAATGCTTTTCTTGAATAAAGAAACAGAATGAGATCAGGGGGTGGCAGGAGAGAGCTTGGAAGCTTCAACATTCTTCTAGGTTGGCACAGGCATATCTACATACATAGAAATAAGAGAACAGCACCTCATGGTAGAAATCTTGTTGAACTTAAAAGTTTATTTTTTTGTAAGCATCTTCTTGAAAAAGGCTCAATAAGAAATTACATGTCTGTATCTGCTGGTAGAAGGGAACGGCCTGATCTAGGGAAAAAAGCTAATGAGTAACAATTGTATTCAGTTGTGTTCAGTCATACCTGATATTACCTGTGCTTTGTTATTCCCTCAGAATAAAAAACAAGGATGTAAAAATGAAGAAGTTCTGGCTGTACTTGGTCATGAATTGGGTCACTGGAAGCTAGGTCACACTGTCAAAAATATTATCATCAGCCAGGTAAGTTATGATACACTGGGGGTTTTCCTAGAGCATTCTGTAATTATTGCTGTTTCCAAATACCTGCTTCCAAATTTGTAAGTGTACATTCACACAATATACTCTGCCCTGCGACAGAAAGTTGGTTTGCTTTTGTTTTGTTTTTTTCTTCTTTGCTGCGTATACAGTGAATGTGCATGAGCCTTTCTGTCCACTCCTTGCTCCATCTGGTTGGTTGAAAGCATCTAAGAAAGCATGTCTGCTGCCGTTTTAATAAATCTCAGCAGCCTTCTGAAGTTGGGACACATTTTTCTTGCTCTGTAACACTTCTTCCTTGTGTGTTTGAATCTCAGGGCCTTCTCTGAAGGTCTGTTTCCATTCCTGAGCTAGGGATAGGATTGGATGTGTCCTGTCTCCCAGCCTGCACTTTTTTTATGTGTTTGTAATTATTTCTGAGAAAGCTATGTGGTTTAAGAGTTTCTATTAGTCTTATTCTTTGGAGGGTTGAGAAGGAATGCGATTGAGGATTATGAGGATTATGAAATCTGGCACAGGAAGGCATTCTTACTTAGGTATATTGTATTCTCTTACCTTGTGCATTTTTTTATTGTAAATAACTTTATTGTGCCATTCTTGGTGCATGCCTAAATGGGGATAAACATTGAAGCAATCTCTAGAGATTGCCATGGGCCTGATGGTCTGTTTCCTCATGCATATGCCTCTGGGCATTGCACAACATGAGGGAATTCGTCCCCAAAACCTCCTACTTCAAATTCTTTTATTTGCAAGGCACAGTTATGTGCCTTCTGTTAAATTACTATCAGCAGCCTACTATATGCTCTGGTGTAGATCTGTCTTGTTTCCGGTATCACTCACCCTTCTTTTCTCTGAGTTCTCGGCCTTTTTTTTTTTTTCTTTGCTGTGTGTTTGTTTCTCTTAGCTGCCCTCCTGTGTACCTTCTGTAACTCCATCAGGTCTTTCTTGACACGTATGCACCATTCCAGGAATGCTGTTCTGTTCTTTTTCTAAGGCTGTTCACAAGCTTTTCAAGCTGTAAACATCACTATTGAGCTCCTGTTTAAGAAAATCTCTTATCTTTCCATTTCCACACTGATTTTTTTTTTTTCTTACCCATGTAATTGAAAACTTCAGTGAGGTCTTTCTCGCTTTCTGCTTTAAGGCAATTAATTGCCTCCCAATTTCTGACTTCAGTGTTGATCCCTACTACCTAGCAACTATTATGATGTTTTTGCCACTCTGCTAACTCATGTAACTTTTGCCTTTGAATCCACTTTCTAGATACTATTATCTTGCTGTAATAAGTAGATTTTATCTTCACTTTCAGAAATTTTCACAAATTCTTCTGCAATATCTCTTCTGCTTTTTCTGTTGCTTGTTTGCTGTCACGGCCATCCCTCTTTTTTTTTCTGTCCTGTGTGTTTCAGTAACAATATTCTGGCACTTTCCACAGGACTATAAAAAGACCAAACAGACATAAGAATGGATTGAAAAGGAACTAATCGCCTTCTCTAGAGAAAGGCATGGTTCTGCCTCTTGCCTCTGAAAAGCCAGGCAAGCACAGTGTTTATGCACAGTGTTTATACGCAGTGTTGCAGTAGCTTAGATGGAAGTGTGGATTGATTTCAGGAATAAAAGTATGACACAGTATAGACACATGTTGTTTGGGTTTGAAATTTTTTGGAACCTATGTTTTATTCCAAGGAGATAGTTTCTACCCTGTATTCCTTCCTCACTTATCTACTCCTCTTGCCTTTTCATCTTCCTTCACTACTTTGACTTTATTTTTTAGCTCACTGACAGAAAATAAGTATTTCTGTACTGCATGCATTTACAGAAAGCAGGTAAAGGCCAGCTGTTTGTTCTTCTTTGTATATTAGTTCTAAAGTAATCTATTTGGATGTTTTTCAGTGGTGCTTCTATGCAAATGTGTAATATGAATAGGCTATGTTTTAGACTTAGATGAAAAACTCATCTTAATTAAGAATGTTGTTTCCTTTCTCTAGATGAATTCCTTTCTCTGCTTCTTCTTGTTTGCTGTGTTAATTGGTCGAAAAGAACTCTTTGCTGCGTTCGGTTTCTATGACACCCAGCCTACCCTGATAGGCTTGATGATTATTTTCCAGTTCATTTTTTCTCCTTACAATGAGGTAAATTGTTTTTAAGATACAGATGCTGAAGTATCATCCTATTTAAATAATGATTTTGTTTTGACTGAAGGTTTGAAGTTTTGAGGGGCTCTATCTGGTATATTATTTTAATAAGTAGGCTTAGTGCTCTGTGTTGGGACTCCCAGTTTCAGGTGTGGCTTGGATAAACCTTAGTGACATCATTCTACAGCCACAGTGATGTGTGGGATGTGGGAAGGAACATACAGCAGTATTTACTGATACTCTAAGGAACTTCAGGTAGCTGAATTTTAAAATAATTTTTAATGTATTTCTCTCCACAGATTCTCTCATTTTGTTTGACTGTATTAAGCCGACGATTTGAATTTCAAGCAGATGCATTTGCCAAGGAACTTGGGAAGGCTAAAGACCTATATTCTGCGTTGATCAAGCTAAACAAAGATAATTTAGGATTCCCTGTTTCTGACTGGATTTTTTCAATGTGGCATTACTCCCATCCACCCCTTTTAGAAAGACTTCAGGCATTGAAAGATGCAAAGCAGGAGTGACAGGAATCATTGTTGGTTCAGAGACAGTGCTTCCATCTCAGAAGCAAAGTTCAGAGCTGCTTTATAATTTCTTTTTAAAGATTAATAATGCCAATTAAATGCAATGTTAACAGCACCACAGATATGAGAATCCTGAAACAGGTATTAAATTATAAATGACTTTTTTTTAACAAAAGCAAAGCTGTGGAACTTAATTTAGGAAAAGTAATGGGTGAAGACCTTCCCCCCTACACACACTGGCTTTTATCTCCATGTCATAGTATAGAATTGTGAGGGATGAAAACAAAAGTATAGACTTCAAAGCACCTATTTCTTCAGTTTGTGTATGCCTTGAACATTGCTTTTGATCCTTTTCCCATTCTTAGCATTCTGTGAACCTTCCCAGTCTCAACCCTCTTAACAGTGAAGAGGGTTTGAGTGACTTGATTTCTTCTGTAATAGTACTTGTACTCTCCAGTCATGGTTTTCTGTTTTAAAAAGCTGAATGCAAGTACAGGCCTCTCTCCTGGATTCATGTCTGTCCTAATTGAAAATGCTACTTAATAAAACCTCCTTTCTCTGAAGTGTGGGAAGAAGGATGAATTACAGGTGAGGAAATGTACCATGGTGTCCTGGTTCTGGCATGGCTTCCTCAAAAATGAGTGCTCGTCAAGCACTTGGTAGCATGATAGCGGGATTAGGCTCCTCCTGCATTGTGCTGCTGAGGGTGTGGGAGGATGTTACAGAGAAACAGAACAGGACCCACATGTTAGAGAAAGTTGCTAATTCTCTAGTCTTCTTTCTTCTTTGGCTGTCAGCTTTTCCACACCTCAGTTCCACTGTTTCTGTTGTCCTTTGCCTAAATTTTTGTGTATATGGAAGTGTCCAGTTGCTCAGTGTGTCAGAGCTGAACTTTCATTCTGAGGGGCTTTGTCCTCTGCTCCATGGAGGGTTTTCCATTAATATGAATCCAGCTGAAATAGCAGTGCTGGAATAGTTAGGAAACATTCCTCATTGTTGTTTTGATATAAATAGTCCAAGAACAGTCTGTTCATACAGGTTAGTGAAGGACAAAGTGAATAATTGCAGAAATGGCTTCTGCATTGATTATCTCGGGTTTTTCTGATGAAAGGTGGAATTAAATTTGCTTTTGTTGAAATAAAGATAAAAGTTAAATATAAGTTTGGGTGTGCCCTAGAAATGTTTTGGACCAGACTGAATGTACATACTTCATATAAAAATCAGATTTTATATCTGCAGTACAGCTCTGTACAAACAGAAGTCATCAAAGCAGATTCTCATTGTTTCAGATGTCAGAGTATTCACAGAGACTTTAATGTTAGCTTAAATTTGCTTTTTGATCATAGGGAAAATGCCTTATAACATGATGGGCATGATGATATCTCAGTTGCAACAAGATATAAGATGTTGCTGAGAGCCCTTTATATGCCTTATTCTAATTGTGTTTATGCCCTAGCAAATACGAAGCTAAACTACAGATATGGACATAGCAGACAGTTTTACAAATATGGGGAGCCTATATTTGTCATGTTAACTGCATTTAATAAATGACCCTTAAAAGGAATAACTTGCATCTGTCAATTCAGAAGAGTAAAACAATGTGTCAAGTTTTGAGTTTGAGATGTTGGTTGGTGTAAACCTGTGGAAAACACACTGAATGTGTTCTGAGAAGACCATTTGTCTCACCATTAGGTAAAACTTATACTCAAAAATGCATTTTGTGGCTATTTCGGGAATTTGGCTAAATACAAACAAAAGGAGAGTAATGTGGGGTAATGAAGGCAATGCCAATTCCTATGCAAGTGTGAAATACTTGAAATACTTAGGCTCACAGGTGAAGATGTTGCGGCAATTGCCTGTTGCTTCCTTTTCTTCCCTGTCAGTGTTTGGAGTTGATCTTTGCAGTTCTCCCAGCTGGATTTCATCATTTAACTCCTCTGAACAAGGGTTCAGAGTTGGTTCCAGTCACTTCCAAGTACTGGCTTTGTTTGTCAGTGTGTACTGTTGACCTTCTGCCTGTCCACTTACTAACGTGCAGATATCTGGAATGCATCAGCTACATGTGGCAGACCTTCCACAGCCTCTAGTTGCTTCCTGTGCTCCTGAGAATGGTCAAAATCATACCTAAATCTTTTGGGACAGCTGCTGCCTTTCCAGGTATCTAAATCTTCCTAGTGTCTACACAGCTACATCACCAGCTAATACAAACCAGCTTGATGATGAGGTACATCTGCTGGGATCAGCAAAACATCTCTTCTGATTAATGACCAGTTATGAGGAGAGAGGCAACAAAACTCAGCTTTTGTTTTCTGTTTCCTTTAGCTAATAATGTTCAAATATTCAAGGCAAGGGAACACGGAGCAGAACATCTCTGGCAGTACAGTGCACACTCCATGGGGCTAGTGGGCACCCGTCAGCAGTGTTCTGGCCAAAGGCTAATGGCTCCTGCTTCCCATTTGCTGCCTCACCAGCTTTTTCTGGTGGTGTAAGTAGAAGCTTGTGAGGAGATGATGAGGAAGAGTCCAGACCTTGGAAGGAGAGTAGGACTAAAATTGGAATGCTTTATGGAAATAGTGTGATGACACAGTGTGTGTTTTTTACAGGCCACCTGATCAGGAATGACAAGATAACCAGATTACTGGATGAAGGAAAGGCTGTTGATATTGTATACCT
>JAOXJM010000009.1:8067688-8088550 GCA_026413425.1 Tringa solitaria | reverse complement strand
GGCGGGGCGAGGCGGTCGGGGGGGAAGAAGGCTGCGGCGGCGGCCGCGGCGGCGGGCGGTGAGGGCGGGCCTGAGACGCCGGTGCCTCCGCCCGCCGCCGCGGGGGCTCTGGGCTCCTCGGCCGAGAGCGGGGGAGCTGCGGAGCGCACTCCCCGCAAGAAGGAGCCGCCGCGGGCCTCGCCCCCGGGCGGTCTGTCCGAGCCGTCGGCCGCCGGCGCCGCCCCCGCGCCCGGCGCGGAAACCACCGGCATCGCCGAGACCCCCGAGGGTCGCAGGACCAGCCGCCGCAAGCGGGCCAAAGTAGGTGTGGGGCGGGCTTGGGCTCGGGCTCCGGGCCCGGCCCTGCCGGCCAGGAGCCGCGGTCGCCGCGGCCTCGGGCGGGACGTTCTCCGGCCGTTGGTCTGCCGGGCCCGGCCCTGCTCAGGACGGCTTCTCGGGAGAGGGCCGTGAGGCTGAGCAGAGTCTCCGGCCCGATCAGCCTTTTCCGGGCGGCGCTGGTGTGTGGGGTGCGGGCGCTGCCCCGGGGAGGGGAGTCCTCCGCCAGGGTAAACCCGCAGAGGTGCAGGAAGCTGATGCGGATTAAGGTCTCATGTCGTCACAGCTCATCCTCATCAGTTCTGGGGAAAACTCGTGCGCTTTCTCAAAGCAGTCTGTACTGGCCTTGGAACTTTGGAGGGCTTTCTGGTCAGATACCTTGCAGTAAAAAAATCCCACAAAACCACCCTAGCATTGCATCGGAGTTCTTATGATTTTCTATTTCCATGAGCCCACTCAGTCCACTGTTCTTCAGCTTTCCTCAGCTGGTGTAGGAGAGTTGAGTGAATGCTGTATTAAGGGTGAGATTTAGCAATGCCATAAACATGGCATATAGAGGCCGTAAACAGTTTCTAATAATTTAGGCCTGTGGCAGATAATTCTCATGTGTTATTCTGAAAGTATGAGAACATTGGGTTTTTTTTATGAAACTTTTTCTTGGAAACCTAGTTGCAGAAGACTTTGAAGAACGTGGCTGTGCCCAAAGCCGGGTGTGTTTGATATGGAAGCTGAAATTTCTTCTAGAAATTCTGTTGTACTGTAGCTGTGGCATTGAATATCTTGCTCTTCGGGGCTTTTATGCGATATGATAGCTGGGCTGGTCCTTTGCATATTGGAACTGTTGTGTAGGTGATCCCAGTGCATCTTTTAAATTGAAAGAGGGGAGATGTAGATTGGACATAAAGAAGACATTTTTCACTGTGAGGGTGGTGAGAGCCTGGCCCAGGTTGGCCAAAGAAGCTGTGGCTGCCCCATCCCTGGAGGGGTTCAAGGCCAGGTTGGAGGGGGCTTGGAGCAACCTGGTGTGGTGGGAGGTGTCCCTGCCCAGGGCAGGGGGAGGCAGTGGATGGGCTTTAAAGGTCCTTCCTAACCCAGACCATACTGTCATCTTCAGCTGCAGCATATCTGGAGTTTTCTTGCTTTGTGGTGATCTCTTAAGAGGTAGGAATTAGTGCACTGTGTGGGTCGTATTTCAGTGATGTTCCTGCACATTGACAGTACCCATTTGCTGAAGGCATTGATCTCTCTTTAACACAGTATATCCCCACCATCACTTCAGGCTAGCACAGGGTCACCTTATTGTGAATGTTTGTGGTGTGAACTCAGTCCAGGAGGAAATCCAGTTTAAAAATAAACCTAGAGAAAAGCTTAGTTTTTTATTGGACTTGATTATTCTCTGAAAGATGTGTGAGCTCAAGGAGGATGGGAGACTTCAGAGGGCCTTAGGGTACAACTAGTTTGTGTTGATTTTAAATACATATGATCTATACTTGTGATGCTGTGAGATCATTGTAACTTGCTTAAGAGCAGGAGTTCACAAAAAGATCCTGGTGGTGCAATATCTGCTTAACAGTGTGAAAAAACTGAATGTGCTGGACGGGGTGGAATGTAAATATTTGAAAGGTAGCAGATCATGGAGTATGTTAGCGTTTCACTGAATTTAGGCTTTCCTGTACATGGGTTTCCCAATGCTACTTTGAGTTGTGCTCATCGATACCATCTTTTAATGACTGAACAGTGAAAGATCTCATTGTTTTGATGAGAAATGCAGAGTTGCTTTTGTCATCTTGTGGTAGCTGACCTGTGGGATGTTGGAGGTCACTTAGCTTTCTTTTTGTTTTTCCCATGGCTGCATATTGTGAGAAGTGCTTTTTGCCTTTCCAATAAGTAGGGAAATTCACTAAGCAACATACAAGGCTTTCTTACTTGGGGAAAAAAGCTTGATTAACAGGATGATTAAACAGAAGAGATGCATCCCTTTTATGTTATTTCTTGGGGTTTCCGTGTTCTTTAAGTTGGAACAAGTCTTTTTTGGCTAGTAGTACTATTTATTTTTACTGGAGAACAGAAAAAAACATATATGGCACTAAAGGTATTTTATTTTTTGTTTCCTTGCATTCTTTTCCTTGTGTGACCATCCTGGAGAGGAGGCAGACATGATCCTCTGTACCAGGGCAAGATGAAATCTTGTGTACAATTCTGGTCACTCGTGTTTGACAGATAAATTTAAGTTGGAACATAATGATTGGACACAGAGTCAATTTGTTATTCCTTAGTTTGACAGGGAGATGAAGGAAGGGAAGGAAACTAGAGAGGTTAAATGATGATATAACAAATACACATAGTCTGGGCTCGATGTGAGTAGAAAGTTCCTACTATTGGACACTTAGGGGCTGAAGACTTTTTTTTTAGTGGAGGTAAAAACATGTGGAACTTGTTAGGCTGTTGAAGATTTTTATAACATGGTAGCTGTAATAAGACTCTGGACAAGGTAACTCGGGTCTTCTCTTTGAGCTTGAAGCAATTTTGTTGCTTGCAATGTTCTTTTTAGTAGTGAGTCTTAGAGACATCTTCAGTTTGTTTATCCTTTGTTCTGTTTTTTACAGGTGGAGTATCGAGAGATGGATGAGAGTCTTGCAAACCTATCAGAAGATGAGTATTACTCTGAAGAAGAGAGAAATGCTAAAGCTGAGAAAGAGAAGAAACTACCACCACCACCTCCACCAGCTCCTGCAGAAGAAGAGAATGAAAGTGAGCCAGAGGAGCCATCTGGTGAGTAAAGAGAGACCTTCTCTTCTGACACTACTTACCTGTTTTATTGCCAGAAATTAAGTGGGGTCAGGTGCAGCATCATGAATCCTGTATCTGGTTTTGAATGATTGTTCAACAGTGCTTTCTTTGCTGCCCCCATATGTGGAAGGAGGGGAAAAATGCAGAAGAGCAGCCTGATAAAGATATGAATATGCATGATCTAATTCCAAGCAAGGCCAAACTTCTCATACCAGATTCTCATGATTCTTATTGACTTGTCTTTGGAAGCTTATTGATCAGAATAGCCTCTTTGGCACTTAGCTGCCACGCCTGCTCCTGTACCAACTTTCATTTACTCCTCTGAGAGAAAAAGTTAGATTTACTTGAGGGGTTTGCTATGCAGGAGAACAGATTTAATCTACAGTGATTGCTGTGGCTTTAAATTATGACTCTAATCTTAAGTTCTGGTTGGATACTGTTTTCTTAAACTTCAGCGCTTTCCTTATTACCTTTGACAGAGTTGTAAAGCTTCGCTTTACATTGGAAAGTTTTTTAGTCAGTCTTGTTCAGGAAGCAGCTTTTGAAATTTACAGTATTAGCAGTACTCTATCCGTTCTTTACCTCTTGTGTTTACAGCTACCACCATAAGTTAGATGGGTGTTGGTATTTCACTCTGCTATCTACAAAATCATGCTTTTGCAAAGGTTAGTTTCCATGATACAACACATGTGCTGGTTGGTTTAGGCAATAGCTGAAATCTAGTAGTTGAACTTTTTCTGGTTCATGAGTGATGTGTATAACTTAGTCTTCGGTTTTGCTGCTTTTAACTGGCTTCTTTTTGGCTGGCAGGTTTGAGAACGTATATAATAGGACTGACGTCAGTTTGGGGATACTTCAGTTTCAGAAAATACATTAAAAGCCACAATTGTGTTATATCTATTAGGATGTACCCTGTAATCTCTCTTCAGTTGTGACTTGTTGACTCCTAGCTTGATACAGGAATACTGTAGCTCAAACACTTGACTGAAATATTTGCAATGGTAAAAATCCTTCCTGCCCATAGTTGTACATGATCTACCAAAAATGGAATTTTAATAGGTGTAATTCAGCAAGTATCTTAATTTTGCAGTTTAATTTATCTTAGACTTTAGGTTTAATCCTTGAAACATAATATTAATACTCTTCTGATATTTCTCAGAAGCCATTTTATGCCTCTAAGAATGATTATTGAAATCAGTCTGAGGCATAATCAGTGAAGTACAGTGTTTTATCTCATGATGGAAGAAATGTGGAAGGTCTGCAGTGATAGACACATGCTATTTTATACACATAACAACCTGTTAAGCAATTATTCTGCAAACACTGTATTTGGTTGTCTAAATGCATTGTAATCATTGTCTCTGTCCATGACAGGGGGATTGGAACTAGGTGATCTTCCAACCCAAGCCCTTCTATGATTCTAAATAAAATCAACTTTCAACCAGGCTGTATCTAGCTGTTTAGAAAGAAGTTAATTTCAGGTCATCGTAGCTTTTCTCCATTCCTAGAAATCCTGTGATACGCACAAAACAGTGATGTAGGAAGATGACAAATTTTCAGTTGTCATTCCATAGCTAGTCTTGCTTATTTTTAAAGGCTTCTGAAACTATATACATTGGTGGAGCTGTGTGATTTTGTTTTGATTAATGCAGGTGTCAGGAGAATCAGGTCGTCTCATGCTGGCTGTTAAAGTGTATTGAAACTTCCAATTCAAACAGATACTGGCAGGAATAGGCGTGGAGTCTGCTGTATATAGAAGCGATGTTTATAATTGTGGTTTTCTATGTCACTTCTTTGAAGCAAAAAGATGAGTATTCAATAAGAAATATTAAATAGGACAGTAATACTAGAGCAAGATTACATATTGAAAACTTAGGGAAATATAAAAAGTTAACTTGTGTATTACTGTTAATTTATTTTCAGTGCAGACCTTAATTACTTCCTTTGTATGTTCAAAGCCTGCAAACACATCAGTAATGCAGTAGAGGTGTAGATCTGTCATGTTACAGGTTGTGACCTTTTATGTTGAAAAGCCTAATTGTGCAAACTTAAAAACTTAATAGTGACAGTAGCTGGTATTTCATTAGTCTGTCCTCACAGACAGTTGACAGTAGAAGGAGGTCATTAAGTATGACACTTTAGGTGACAGCAAAATGCTGGCCTTACATGGGATGGACTCCATTAAGATGTTCAGAACCAAAATTCCAGGTATTTTGGCCATGTAGATTGTTATAGATTTACCACATGTTATTGCAGAGCAGTTTAATAGGTGCAACAGTATTTAATCGTTAAGATAATTTCCTTAAAGAATCTCTCCTCTTTTTCACTTGAGAAATACTGTCTGGAAGCAGAAATCCTGCAGGTTCACTTTCATTTGTGCTTTTGTTTCCAATATCCCCTTTGAAATTAAGGAGCTTGCTTCTTTTGTTTTTCTTCTCTAAGGATCTTATCTGTTTGCCCTCACCAAATTGAATTTTCATTTTTATAGCTTCCTGAAGATATTCTTTATCAACTCCTGTCTCTTTAGTTATGTCAGTATTCTGACTTTGTGGTAATCTTGTGTTTCTGGCTGCTGCTTTCCAAGGACATGTGAGACTGAATAAGAGCCAGATTAACATCAAGTGAATAGTCAAATTTAGTCGTGTTCTCTGTCTGGCTTTCATCTGACTTTTCTGTTTTCCTAATAAAATTCAGTACTCAGTGGTAATTCTTTGCTGCTGGTTGTATGAAGTGGACTCCTTTGTAGACCTTCTTCCTGATTGCTGTTCAACTCATGGTCCATTATTCTATTGCCTTGAGACTTTCAGCAGATTCTGCACCTGCATGTGTTGTGTTCGGCTGTTAATTTGATGTTAACATGGAGCAGCAGTTTGCTCCTGCTTTCTTCCTTAGCAGCTGGAACATGGCTTTCTTTTGGGGAAGGAGAGGCAATCTCTACAAGCAGCCCTTGTTTCCACACTTCCATACTCTGACCGGGTAGCGTTTAGAATTGTGTCTGAGCAAGCTTTAATAGTGATGCTTTTTTTTGATGTAACGTTGAAAATGGTTTATCTGTTATTAACAGAGAGGAAAATATTGATTTCTTTTTATAAATAAACTGAGAGCAATTTTGCCCCCTCTACTTGTTGTCAGTCCTGATTCAGGGATAACAAGCGCCACGGGCTGATGTCAGCATCCTTTCAATTTCTTAACTTCTGGAAGGCAGAAGCGTAACTTCTCCTGCAAGTTAATGGCCTGTGCTGGAGCGTAAATAGTAATGTTTGAGTTGTGTTAGTCTCTCAGAATGGAAGCAGGTCTTGTAATGTTCCCAGCAATGTAATATACTTACGGTGTAGGTGAAGTGAGGAATTTTCTCTTGCTGTTGCAGATACATTAATTCATAGAAATCCAGCTTTGGGACTTCTGGGGCCTGTCAAAATACAATTATTTGTCACAGTCTCTTGTGAGTTCCTGAACTTCCCTGCTGGTAGATTATATAAAAGTACTGCCTATTGCTCCTCTACTGTAGGTCAGTGAAAATGTTTGTCTTATTTCAGTTCTTATTTTATCTGTAGATGTGTAATGTTACAGCGTTCCAAATGCTACTTCAGGTTATTAAAGTATGCAAATGTTTGGTTCACTTTCTATGTCTTGCTTCAGGGGTTAAATTTGTAGTACAGATGAAATTTTTTTAAGCCTCAAATTAGATTCTGGCAAGATTGTCCACCCAGCCCCAAACTCTAAAGAGTAACCTTAACAATTGTGTGTTGGCCTCAGGTTAGACCTTACTCTTACGTGTTTGGAGATGACACCTTGAGCCGTTGTGCTCTAGGAAGTGACTTTTATTTGCTACGGTGACTTCAGCAGTTACTTTCAGTGAGGACTTTAGAAAACATCCAATTTGCTTACCATTGAAGCACTTGGTTTGCAGGAGCCATGGCAGAGGAACAACCAGCCAAATAGTGCTCGGCCGTCTCTGTAGTGTTCCATGGCTTCCTGTTCTGTGGAGGAGACCAGACTTTAGTCAGGCTTCTGACTGTGGAAGAATATCACGTATGAGCTAAACTGGCACCTGGCGTCTCCTCTGAAGATTAGCAGCGTGTGAGGTGACCTGTATATTAGCTTTTTTCCTGCAGATATTGCAGCTGTACTCATCTCTGTTTTAGAAATGCTCTGTTCCTGGTTGTGTTGTAGTCCTGTCAAGGCTACTATTTAGGACTTAGATTCAGATGAGTGCTTTGCCTTTCCTTACATTTCCAGCCCTGGATACATTGAAAGACTGATGTCTTTCAGTGCTGGGTATTGATCACATTACTGATCAGTGGTATTGACATGTACTTGGATTCACGGTGGTCTTAGTGTGTTAGAAGGTTGTTGGTGTATCAAGGATGGTGAAGCCAAAATAAGTGGTCTGAGCATTTCAAAAAAGGTTCTGTCATCAAGCTTCAAGGAAGGATTTTATGGAAAAAAAAAAAAAAAAGGCTCTCTTGAAAGTTAGAGGCTTTTCAGAATGGTTCAATCTATCCCCTTGCATATGGAGAGACTTGGGAGTACCAAGGGCAAGATTATAAAATTCTTATGGTTTGAGAACCATAGAATCTGATGGTATCCATCCACCAGATCTTGGCAGTAAGAAATGTAATCTTGTTATTCAAATCCTAGCCATTAATGAAGTTGATCATAAGTATTTAGCCACCAGGAATGCTACATATTGCGTACTTCTTTATTTTCCATAAAGTCTGATGTAAAGCGTTCCAGTGACATGGATGACACTTTAGAAGACCACAGAGTTTGGTGCCCTGAACCTAGGTTCCAGAAGATGGGATGATTCTCAGAAAATGGGTTTAGTTAGTTGGTGAAATTTAATACCTAAAACGCCAACTGCCGGGCCTTTATGTCCAATATGGTTTAACTTATGGAGTAAGGTCCCTGAGTTCTCCTCTTTCCTTCCACAGGGCAAGCAGGAGGACTTCAAGACGACAATTCTGGAGGGTATGGAGACGGCCAAGCATCAGGTGAGGGTGGCGTTTGATGCTTGCCACTTAGTAGCAAGAGCCGCCAAGTTAGGCATTGATGCTTGCGAGTGCGCATGGGTGTGCTTGTTCAGAACTTAGAGAAACAGGAGTTGTCTACCCATCTGGTAAAAAAGTGAGGGGTATTTTCAAATGTCAGTTGAGGTCTGTACCAACCGTGAAAAAGGATGCTGACCTATGTCGAAATGCCTCAGGCCGATCTCTCATCCCTCCACTCCTCTCCATGTTTAGAGGAGTCCAAACGTGCAAAAAGATACTTCTTACGTAGCCAGTTCCTACCACCTGGAATGACACAGGAAGCCCTGGGCTTCAGCACAGTTGACCTTTTTACTAATTTGCTCGAAACATAGTGTGGAGTGCCTTTCTGCTCCTTTGTGTTTGCTTTTTCTTTTGAAAGGGTTTGTGTTTGAGCTGTGTGCCAGTGGTTAGCCCAGGAGATCTATCTGTTGGGGAGATTCTTAATCTGCTTCTCAGTGGACTGGGTTGTGAATTGCATTTGCCATTTGACCGAAGTACTGATGCTAGCAGTATGCACTTACTGATTGGTGTCTTTATTCTTAAGAACTTAGGGTGTTACTGAAAATCTTCTCCAACTTGGCCACTTTCGCTCTCACTTGAGGATTAGGGTTCTAAGTAAAGGAGTTAAAGGCTCCAGAACTTATTCTCTACCTCCAAGCTGATCTTTTTGAAGGAAATACAACTTCAAGATATTCATCTGAGAGTGCATCCCTGCTATTCCGAGTGAAGGAGTGTAGTTATGTTTTGGATCTTACCACCTGCTAATTTCTGAATTTCTGACTATTCAAGATTATGGGCTTGAGAATGCATTGCCTGTTTAATTTTTAGGCAGACATTGGCTGTTTGTAAAATGCAAAATATGTAGAATTTCCATATATATATATATGCTGAGGGTACACTTTAGCAATTGTCTGATTCAGCAGCCAGATAACGTTCCTTTAGAGTGTTTTTCATCTGCAGATGTTTTGGTAAGTCTTTAAATGAGCAGCGTCCCTCAAGATTTCTTCTGTGAGGAAGAGGATAATGAAAACTCCACGTTAGTTACTGAAGCTGAATGTCAGGAAATGGCAAGTGTGTGTGCGAAACTGTGTGAAGAGGAGATGAGAATCCAGTCTAGGCAGAGCCATTCCTACAGTCACTAAAAAGTTGCCCACCCCAAGGAAAGTGTGTGTAGTTCTGAAGTGGTATTCCCTTTAATGTGTCGGTTTCATGAAACGCAAGCAGCAAGGGTATGGGATGGGGGAGATTAAATCAGCCTGAAATTCATTTAACTTTGAGTTGTGTAGTTGCAAAAGTAGATTTAAGGACATTTAGTTCATATAAGATCTTCGAGTGGTTGGGCCAAAAAAAAATGGTATCTTTGCTGATATGTTTGGATTTTTCTAAATTCTGGTGTCAAACCTTATTGCAGTCTTTTTTTTCTAAATGCCAGTGCTCATCTGCAGTTATTTTGATATTTTAAAGTTCAGGTATTGCCATAGAAGACATATGGCCTTAAAAAAGACCACAAAAAAACCCACCTTGGAGTTCTTTCCAAGGCTGTTACAGGAGGGCCAGTTTCCCTGGCTACTCAGTTTGAAGAAATAAATCACAGAGCTTTTCAAAAAACTGGCGAGTTGCATTAAATCCACATGTATGAGAGTTTCCTGGTAGTTGATCACTGCATGACGGTCAACCTTTTTGGCAAATATCTGGAGAAGACACACTCATTTTAACACAAGCCTTTAAGAGGGAGTCAGGTTCAGCATTTCAAATCTTCATTCTCTGAAAATTGTGCTGCTGGGCTTTGTGCTAACACTTGATCGTCTAGAACCTTAATCTAGATTTGTTAATATTAATAAAGTATCAGAGAATTGGTAACTTTGATTTACATGTACAGTTTTACAGAGTTCATAGTGTAGCATTTATGTGTGGATGTTTGCACAGTTGGTTCAGTGAAGTTCCTTAGACTGCAGGACAGCAGAAGGGCTGGGGGATGTCTGTTACTGGAGAAGATGAAGTTCTAGCAGACCTATGGGTCTCTATTCCATAGCTGAATATTAGTGTCCAGAAGTGTTGCAGGTGTGTCAACTTTTCCTGTTGTTAATTTCATTTTACTTTTTTTGCAGTGCTCTGTAGCCTCTGTTGCTACTTTCCTCTTGTAAAATTCCTGTAAATTATTATAGACAGATTTTTTTTTTTACCTTGAGTCATCACACAGTTGGATCTTTTAATCTTTGCTTGTGAATGAATTTTGTTAGCTTCACAGCTCTTGCCTTGCTTAAATTTTTTTTCTTCATCTTTGGGATGTGAAAATGCTTGGAAGTTAAAGGTGTGTGTGTCTGTACCAGAATTGAAAGAAGATAATTCCTTTCCCCGGTACGGTGATGCGTGTACCTCTGCACATGAACTTCCAGTTTCATATAGTTGTCTTGGTTAGTGTAACACACTGCAAGATTATATTTTCTAATCTTTTGAACAATGCCAGTTTCAGCAAATGATCTTAATCTTACTGCATTACTTGTGGTTTTTTCCCCCTTGGGATATATTAGCTTATATCCTTCCAGATTGAATGTCCTCTCCTCTCTGTGTCCTGATCTTAAGTCACTTCCTGGGACATATGAGAGCTACATTGTTCTTTCTGTATTTCACTTCTCAGTATTTCATTTTGCTCACTGTGCCTGCAAGATTCACTTTTGTACTCTACTTGTAGCGCTTTATGCACCTGTGTCTTAGTTTGTTACTTTATATATAGTATAACATTTTAATGAGATTGAGGAATGTAGAGTACTTAAGTGTATTTTTACTGCACTGCCAGTGTTTGAATTGATAGGAGTACAGATGCCTTTATGAATGGAGTCTTTCCATAGAGAAAATGTCTCCTGTATATGTTCTCTTATATGCGGAGCTTTTGAAAGGAAAAGTCAGAAATCTGTAGTTATTGATTGTAGGCAACACATGAGAAAGGGACACAGGAAAAGCTTAATAGGATTGTATTTCGTTGCACTGTTGTGAATATATGAAATAATCACAAAAGGAGCGGTTCCTCTAGCTTGAGGAGTTCAGTGCAAATGCAAACCTTGAAGAGCAGGTGAGAGGGGACTGTAGGCGTTGTGCTTTTATCTTATAGACCTTTTGGCTTTGAATGGGTTTCAGAATGTTCTTATATTCTGGTTGAAACTGGAAGCCACACAAATGAAGGACAGCATCTAAAGCAGTTATGTTTTATTGATATGATATTATATTATATATATGTATGCTATATGATATATTATATGTTGATATGTACCTCTGCCCCCCTTACCCACAGGCTTTCTGTGGGTTTCTTTTCTGTGTTTTCCCAGTATAGCTTTTTTTGTTAACCCTAGATGATACCTGTTGTTCAAAGAACTGTTGACTTGGGAACCTGCGTATCTTGCAGAAATAAATAAAAGAACTAAATGAAAGCATGACGTGGAATTGGCCACCATACCATCTCAAGGATAGATGTGTTTGCTAGGAAGGGTAGTGTAAAAATACTTACTTAGCAGTTCCTTTTGCAGTGCCTGTAGACAACTTGTCTTTTTATTGTAGGTGTGGAGGGTGCAGCTTTCCAGAGTAGACTTCCACATGACCGTATGACATCTCAAGAAGCTGCCTGCTTCCCTGATATAATCAGTGGGCCACAGCAGACTCAGAAGGTGTTTCTGTACATCAGGAACCGCACCGTAAGTTTATTGTAAAAGTATTGATAAAAAAGGGTAGGGCATTTGTGTACCATGCAAAGACTTGTTGGCAGTAACCCTCTCTAACAGTTGGAAGATTTTTTTTATTTTTTTTTTTTTTTAATTGAGATGTTTGGGATTCATTTCTGGGATCCTATAATGCTCTAAATTGCCAAGGATGGTGTTACCCACTCCTTGATTGAGGCAATGCTGTGAGGCAGCATAAAGAATCTGTAGTATATGTACAATATCCAAAACACAGTCATAATAACCATCAAAGTTACATGATTCAGCTAATACAGCTTTTAAAAAGACAAAAGCAATCAGAAAGCTGGTGCTTTCTATTACTTGATCTCAGATTAAAGAAGTCTCTTAAAAATACTGAAATAATAATCAAATATATTGTTGCTTAGAATAAGGCGAACCTCTCAGTTTTGCCTAGCATTCAGTTGCCGTAATACTGAGATATCAAGCCAGTCATGTGGCTTATTCTCAGAACAAAATAGTTACTTTGACAGCTTTGATTTCATAAAAGAAATTGAAGAAATGAAACTCCTGCTTCCGAATGTTTGTATCGTTTCTGCCCAATTCAAAACTTCCATGCAATTTAAAATATACAACGAAGGGACAAGATTCAGGTAATTCACTTCAGGCAAGCATGCCTGAAGTTTAAACCTTAATAAAACTTAAATAGTAGTATGGTGTCTTGCAGATGATGCTTTTAAATTGTGACAATGCTTTTAAGTTTCTCAGTGTTCAAACAGGGTTCAGGGCTTTTTCCTGTATTTAGAAAAGAGTGTTTTAGAAACCTAAATCATGTTAGAAAAATTAACAGTAGAAAAGCAAGAAATATTCTTAAAATTGCTTTTTAAGAGAGAAAACCCCATATGCAGCGTTCAGTTTTTTTTTCATAGGTTTAAGATACTCTAAAATCTGAGGGATGGGTCACTAGCAAAGGCCTTAAACCTGTTGCTCTGATGTGTGCTGGGTATGCTGCAGCACACTCAGTCTTATGTGGACGAGCCAGGGGCTCCTGGGGCAATAGGAACTGGGAAGTCACAGATAAAACACCTCGAAGGAAGGCCACCTGAAAAGCAGCACGAAGGAAATGTAGCCACTCCAGCCTGTAATTCAGCTCCATTACTCTTATGACTGGAGTGTTGGAATGGAGGCATACAGACTCTTCAGGAAGATCAAGCTGGAGAGACGAGGAGGGGGTGCTTCTCTCTATTCAATGAACAGCTGGAGTGCATGGAGCTCCACCTGGGGATGGATGAAGACCGAATGGAAAGCTTATGGGTCAAGATTAAAGGGAACACAGGGGCAGGTGGTGTTACAGTAGGGGTCTGCTACAGACTACCAGACCAGGGCAACAGGGTGGATGAGGCCCTCTATAGACAGGTAGGAGCAGCATCATGTTCACAGACCCTCATCCTCATGGGGGACTTCAGCCACCCCAGTATCAGTTGGAAGGACAACACAGCAGGGCACAAGAAATCCAGGAAGTTCTTGGAATGTGTCAAAGGCATCTTTCTCCTTCAAATGGTAGAGGAGCCAACGTGGAGAGGAGCCATGCTGGACCTCGTCCTTACCAACAAAGAGGGGCTGGTGAGTAATGTCAAGCTCAAGGTTAGCCTTGGCTGCAGTGAGTACAAGATGGTAGAATTCAAGGTCCTTGGGACAGCAAAGAGGGTGCACAGTAAACTCACTGCCCTGGACTTCAGGAGAGCAGACTTTGGCCTCTTGAGGGACCTGCTTGGCAGGGTAACATGGGAAAAAGTACTGGAGGGGAGAGGGACCCAAGAAAGCTTGTTAGTATTCAAGGATCACCTCCTCCAAGCTCAGGAGCAGTGCATCCCAAGAAAGAAGTAGTCAGGCAAAAAAGCCAGGAGGCCTGCATCGATAAACAAGGAGGTCCTGAATAAGCTCAAAACCAAAAAGGAGGCTTACAGAGAGTGGAAGCAAGGATGGGTAGGCTGAGTGGAATACAGAGAAACTGTCCACGTGGCCAGGAACCAGAGCACACTAAAGCCCAGATAGAATTAAATCTGACCAGGAACATCAAGGATAGCGAGAAAAACTTTTTTTAAGGATGTCAGGAATAAAGGCAAGATGAGGGAAGACATGGGCCCTTTCCAGAAGGAAATGAGATATGGAAAAAGATGAGATACTGAACAACTTTTTCACCTCAGTCTTCACTGGCAAGGGCTGTAACCACACCATCCAAGTCGTGGAAGGCAAAAACAGGGGCTATAAAAATGAAGAAGCGCCCACTGTAGGAGAAGATCAGGTTCAAGAGCATCTAAGAAACCTGAGGGTGCATAAGTCCACAGAACCTGACGAAATCCATCTGTGGGTCCTGAGCGAGCTGGTGGATGAAGTTGCTAAGCCACTTTCCATTATATTTGAGAAGTCGTGGCAGTCTGGTGAAGTTCCCACTGGCTGGAAAAGGGGAAACATAACCCCACCCTTTCAAAAAGGGGAAAAAAGGAAGACCTGGGGAAGTAGAGTCTGGTCACTCTCAGCTCTGTGCCCGGCAAGACCATGGAGCAGATCCTCCTGGAAGCTATGCTGTGGCATGTGAAAAATAAGGAGGTGATTGGCAGCAGCCAGCATGGCTTCACCGCAGGCAAATCATGCCTGACAAATTTGGTGGCCTTCTATGAACATGCTACAGCATTGGTAGGTAAGGGCAGAGCAACAGACGTCATCCACCTGGAATTGTGCAAAGCATTTGACACTATCCCACATGTCATCCTGGTGTCTAAACATGGATTTGATGGATGGACCACTCGATGGATGAGGAACCAGTTGGATGGCTGCACTCAAAGGGTTGCGATCAACGGCTCAATGTCCAAGTGGAAGCCAGTGATGAGTGGCATTCCTCAGGGGTCAGTACTGGGTCTGGTGCAGTTCAGCATCTTTGTTGGAGACATTGACAGTTGGATTGAGTGCACCCTCAGCAAGTTTGTCAATGACGCCAACCTGTGTGGCGAGGTTGACATGCTGGAGGATGCCATCCAGCTCATGAAGTTCAGCCAGGCCAAGTGCACGGTCCTGCACCTGGGTGGCAATCCCAAGCTCAAATCCAGGCTGGGTGGAGGATGGCTGGAGAGCAGCCCTGAGGAGAAGGACTTGAAAGTGTTGGTGGATGAGAAGCTCAACATGAGCTGCCAATGTGCACTGACAGCCCAGAAAGCCAACTGCATCCTGGGCTGCATCAAAAGAAGCATGGCCAGCAGCGTGTGAGGGGGGGTGATTCTGCCCTTCTGCTCTGGTGAGATCCCACCTGGAGCACTGTGTCCAGCCCTGGAGTCCTCAATACAGGAAGGACATGAACCTGTTGGAACGGATCCGGAGGAGGGCCATGAAGATGATCAGAGGGCTTGAGCACCTCTGCTGTGAGAACAGGCTGAGAGGGTTGAGGTTGTTCAGCCTGGAGAAGAGAAGTCTCTGGAGAGACCTTGTAATGGCCTTCCAGTACCTGAAGGGGGCCTACAGGAGAGATGAGGAGGGACCCTTGATCAGGGATGGGAGCCATAGGACAAGGGGGAGCAGTTTTAAACTGAAAGAAGGGAGATCTAGGTGAGATCTCAGGAAGAAATTCTTTGCTGTGAGGGTGGTGAGACCCTAGTCCAGGTTGGCCAGAGAAGATGTGGCTGCTCTGTCCCTGGAAGGGTTCAAGGCCAGGTTGGACGAGGCTTTGAGCAACCTGGTCTGGTGGGAGGTGTCCCTGCCCAGGGCAGGGGTTGGTACTCGATGATCTTTAAGGTCCCTTCCAACTCTAACCATTCTGTGATCAAGGGGCATCACAGTTTGTTAACCAATACTTAATAACTTCTTTAAATTATTTGAAATTCATGCATGGTGGACATCTTCAGGGTACGAGTATGACTTTTCTTATTCCTGTGAAATCTCCCTGTAACTCACCGAAATTATAACTTCTGGGAGGTCGTGAGATGTGTAAAACCAGACCAAGGCAAGCCCAAAAGTTTGAAAAACAGCTTGCTCAAAATTTATGGCGAGTTATCCTTTTATGAACTCATTAGAATCAGAAAAGCCTTTCACTGAAACTAATCAATGACTGGGATTTAAAGAAATGCTTGGAAGGGGTGTTTGCAGGGCTGCACTAGAAAAAGCTGTGGTGTTGGTCTACAGTCCCTGTTTGTAAGGGAGGAACTCAGAGAAATTCTAAGCGGGAATCTCCTTCCGGGGAAGACTTGTGAGAGGATCTTTAGGGCTTTGAGCAACCTGGTCTAGTGGGAGGTGTCCCTGCCCATGGCATGGGTGGTTGGAACAAGGTGATCTTCAAGGTCCCATCTAATTTTTGACCTTTCTATGGTTCTCTGGTCTCCTTTGGTCGGGATAGCAGAGGTTCTAGAAGAGCAGATGAAGGAAATGGTTATATAAAAGCAGTGCTCAGCAGAGCTCTGGAGGAGCTATGAATTGCAGTGTGCATCTGCTTAAAGCCAACATGGAGTTGGGGGAGGAGTGATTAACTTCGCTTGTAAGAGAGAAGTAATGAAATATTTATTAAGGTGAAACAGTGATTTAACAAAATCAGTAGTAAATGCGATAAAACCAGTAGTAAATGCAATAGTGTTTTAACGAGATTCGATGGCAAGGCACACTCTGTTGTTTACTGCATAGAGGACAGGGTCAGACTAGCTGTCAGGGAGACCCTCCCATTGAGTCACGAGGTTCAGAAAGGACCCCCCATTTTTCTAAACTCCTTCTCAGACAGGAGTCCGGGTGTGCCTGGATCCAGTCCTTATCCCACACTTGGTTTATGTCTAAAGGATTATGTCTGCATAATCAACCCCTTATATTACTTAGCTAAGATATCAAAGTTTAGCATGCTATTAGTCACTTACCGAGAATCTGTTGTGACAAGGACATTCTCAACCTCAAGGAGTAGAACTTTAAGCGAGTGTCCTCACAAGAGGCGAGATCCTGGCGTTCAGCCTGCTGCCATACAGGAGAGCTCCAAGGGCCCTTGGGCTGTCCACTGTTTATAGATTGAGAGAATTGACCTATAGTCATTCTCTTGGGAACAAAATGTCTAGGTCCTCACTCCAGACAGTGTTTTGGCTGTGTTGCCAGCCATTCCCCAATGTCCAGATGCAACTTAAGCAACTGATGTTATGATGGCCGTGATGACCATGGCCCGAGCAGGAGCCTGGGGCAGGGAACGGGGGGGAAGAAAAGGGGAAAACCAGGGAGGGCACACCACCACACACGGTACCAAGGGATTTGAGAAATAGCAAAGAGGGCATGAACACCCATAGTTCCTGGAGAGTAAAGGAGTTAGACTAGTAAGTCTGGTATTTCCAGTTTCCCTGGTAACAAATGGAATCAAGAATTGAATGAATGACCTGGTAAGTAAGAACGTGTTTTGGAAGACTCACAGTAGCTTTTTTAAAGGGAAGTCATCCTTTACAATCCATATGAGTTCTGTGAAGGACTCATGAGAAGGTGAACAAAGGAGATCCACTTTGTGTGATCTTCTATGTGAACCCTCCCCACCCCAAAACAAAAAATCCAACCAACCAATCAATGAAAAAAGCACAGAAAACAGTAAAAGCTCTTGCTAAATTTCTGTTGGTTAAAGCAGATCGTTAAAATTTACAAAACAGAATGTAGGGTAAATGATCTGTTGTGGCAATGCCGGGGCAGTTGTGGTTTGAAGCCTTTAAAATCTTTTAAGGCTTTTAAGTTCAGTGTATTCATAGAGGGTCTAAAAATCAGAATGTGTAAAGAAATGGTCATTTGCTGCACATACTAAGTTACTTTAGGTAGTAAAATGGGGACTTAAAAAGCAACAAAAGATGAAGACTCTTATGAGTAACTGGGTTATAACATAACAGATTAATTTTAAACAAAAACAAACTAATGTGAATAATGGAAGTAATTGTGTATATATACATACAGAGATATTTATATATAAAAATGCAGATTGTGTGCTTTGCATTCTTCCAGCTGGGAAGTTCTTTAGCTTTTACAAACGTAATGTGAAATTTGATGCCGAAAAGTAGGATGCTGGCTGATGGTCGTGCCCAATTAAAATATCACTCATCTGACACTTACTGTGCAGGTGGAAGGAAAGCTGTACACATAAACATTCTGGCACTTCCACTTTTGTTCTTTCTGTGTATGTTTTCTTGTATATGCAATTAGGAGATTGCTAACTTGATGCATTTCCACTTAGTTGAAATGGTGTAGGAAGTTAAAATTGAGTGTATTGCACCTTAAAGAGCACTGGAAGGCGAAGTTCACTGTGGCTTGGATACCACTGCTGAAGCTGAACTCCTTAGAGGATTTCATGTCCTGACAGTATTTAGTAACAAATGTGCACATGGAAAACACCTCTTTTGTATTACTTAATGTAATATGTATTATTGTTTGTTTAAATACAGCTGCAGCTCTGGTTGGATAACCCAAAGATTCAGTTGACATTTGAGGCAACTATCCAACAATTAGAAGCACCTTATAATAGTAAGTCACGTCTTCTCTGCCAAAACCATACTATGCGTATCATTGCTATTCTTTTTCAGTATTGGTTGAAGAAAGGCTGCTCAGAATCAAGAGTGGACTTCAGATGGGTCCTTTTGTTAGTGCAGCTCCATGAGCATTCCTGTACAGAGTGGCATATTGCAGTATGCTCATGTTTCAGGTTTGTCAGGTTCATTTGGTAAAGAAATATATCCCTAGTAGAATTCAAAAAAGCTGGTAAAAAGATGGGTTGTTAAAGAAGTTTCCTGTAAGTGAATTCACAGGCGGCTTTTAAGGTTTGCTGTGCCTTTTTGGTGGCTTGCAGCTGTTCTTAGTCGTAAGGTTTCTGGGAGGCATTAAAAAGTTGCATAAGACTTGACCAGAGTGGCCGTGATGGAAGGAGGCAGTGAAAAGAGCGAGGGTTACTGCTTGCAAATGTAGGACATTCCTCCCTTCTCAAAAAAAATCCCAATAAACTGAAAAAGGGTGAAGGGGAGCCACAGAGAAAGAGTAATTAAAGAAGAACGTAATGCTGAAATGAACGCAGATACACTGTCAAGTATTGCAAAATACTGAGTTATTTTGTTTATAAAAATAAAAAATGATAATTCAGTGCTTTAGTAATGGGTTGGCTTAATATTGGCAAATTGCATTACAGTTCTGGGTAAAGATCTCCGTATTTCTGCAGTGCCTTTTTTCAGACAAGGTGTTCTCATAATAAATAGAAGCATTTCATGTCCTGTAGAGCTTTTTGAACAGTGTTCAAAACTGCAGTATAGCCTAGAAAACAGCAGAAAGCTTTAACCTCATCCTTCTTCAAGAAGGTAAATTCTTCAGTAGGGCAACTGGGGGTGTAGAAAGGGAAGTGTTCAGTGTGACTCGGCTGGGTTGCTGCCGGGACACATTTGCTTGTGAATGTTTTCAGTACATACATGCTGCCAAACATACAGAATAATTTTAAACCATATACACATTTTCAGGTGATACGGTGCTTGTTCACAGAGTACACAGCTATCTGGAGCGGCATGGTCTAATCAACTTTGGTATCTACAAAAGAGTGAAGCCCCTTCCAAGTAAGAAACTTGAAATTTGTTTCTAATTAGAGTTTTGTTTTATTGTTTGGTAATTTGTTAGGACAAATTTCTGAGTGCTTCTCTTAGGATTGCGATGCCAAGAAAATAAATAAAGGCGGGAAAGCCTTCTGGCTATACATGTTCATGTGTTTTATTTTGGCATGGAGAAGCCATCTATTGAGGTAAATCACTTTGAGAGGGAAAAAGCTTGCAAATCTTCTGTAGATAATTTGATGGCTGTCACTGTTTAATGAGTTATCATTCCTCATTTGAATAACAAAAGACAGAAACAATGCTGTACTTACATCTGTTACGTGCTTATATGATGCTTGAATTTTACAACTGCTGAAGTCGTCTGTCCTTTCTAGGTTTTATTCTTCTGGGGCAGAAAGAAATAATACTATGATGCTTTGTCCCACTGTAATTAATAAGACTCAGTTTCTTCAAACAATTTTCCTTCAGAAGTATTTTTCCTCCTGTTTTCTTCCTTGTCACAGAGCACTCTGGGTGTATTTTTCTTGTACCTGTCGCATTAAGACAAATTGTAATGTGTTTCACTGTTGCCATATTATGTACATAATTACTTCAATTTTCTTTTAGTGGCTATTTGTTTTGTTAAAGCATTTGTTCTGTCAGAACTACTGATGAGAAGAAAGCTTCTTTTTGTTCTTGGCATCTCTTAAATGGAACTTTAACATTATCACTTAAATTGCAGTAATGTGTGTGTAGAACCTGTAGCTCATTTTCCCCTTTCTTTAGCCAAGAAGACTGGAAAGGTGATCATTATTGGTTCTGGAGTGTCTGGGTTGGCAGCAGCTCGCCAGTTGCAGAGTTTTGGAATGGATGTCACAGTTCTGGAAGCCAGGGTATGAATTTCTGTGCTATTTTACTTCTCTCTGGGAACTTTACCACATTCAGTACTAGCGGATTGCTCAGTCTCCCGGCTGCATGCCTGCCGTGGCTGAGCTGGCGTGTGGTTACAGGCAGCTGGGCTATATTGCTGAGTCCTAAACCTGTCTCGGTAAGAAACAAGCCCATCTGTTCTGACTGGGTGTTGACTAATGCTTTCTCAGGGGAGGAGTGCCTGGCCAGATGCTGGTGTCACAGGCTGACACCACTAACAGATTGGAATCTTCTTCCTTTTGTGATTAGGAACTGATTTTTCACTGGAAAGCAGATTGCAAGTCTGTATTTCAAGAACTTGCCCATTAAATAAATTAATTATTTGGGATTGCCGGACAAGATCAGGCAGGATTTTTTTCTTGCACCTTGTAAGTCTGCATTAATTCTTTCCTTGTTTATTGGTGTGTGGTAAACATAGGCTTTAAAGTAATATAGAGCTACATTTTGTGATGCGGGAACTAGCTGATTGTTCTTCTAGTAATAAGGTATTTTTTAATATCCAGCTGTAAGTGGAATCTCTTTTTTTTTTTTAAAGTTTAAGGTTTTCTCATATGATCTAATAATTGATAAAAACTT
>JAOXJM010000009.1:8047459-8066675 GCA_026413425.1 Tringa solitaria | reverse complement strand
TTATTTCCCCCCCCCCCCCCTTTTTTTTTTTTAAGTGTGGCTTAAATATTTTATTCCTTAACTTAGGCAAATTAATTGAGATGAAGTGTTCATTTGCAGAGGTTCTTGGAAAAGCGTACATTATATTTACTGAACCTTTGGGTAAGAGAGTACTTAAACCATGTTCTGTAGAAGTTTCGGTGATTATATTTAAGTGACATGTACTGCCAAATGTTACCAGAGATTTATTATATTGTTCTTTTAAAAGGACCGAGTAGGAGGAAGAGTCGCTACCTTTCGCAAAGGGAACTATGTTGCTGATCTAGGAGCAATGGTAGTAACAGGACTTGGTGAGTTTTTCAAAAGAAAAATAAATGGGGAGGAAAATTGTGATACAAACTGTTTCAATCTGAAACCTTATTCTGTTTCCTTTCACGGCCAAATAATTGGGTATTTTTAACTAAAAAAAAAAAGTAGATGTTCTAGTTCAGTCTCTTTGGTAGTTAACATTTTTCATCAGTTAACCTTCAGAACAGATGGCAGCCTGTACAGCCTGGCAGCTGGGATTTTGTTGGTGCCATAGCTGTCATTGTCGCTGAAGTCATAAGGGTGCTTGTCATGTCATCAAACTGTTGTAGATCCATTCTTTTTACAGTTCACTCATGGTTAGTGGAATTCTTTGCTGTTTCATTGGCATACTGCCTTTTTGTGTGTCTGTTCCTTTGCGCAGTTCCTTTAAGCTGGTATCTGCATAGGGTTCCCTGCACTTGCTGAGCAAGTGTTTCTAAGGCGGCTTTACCCAGCTGCTGCTGGCCTCTGAGCCGTGGACTGAATTTCTTGGTAACTCTCTTGTTGTCCCTTGGATCTTCCCGAGTATAATGGAGCATTGAGCATGGAGAAGTAGTAATGGAGTGAGGGGAATAGTTGAGTAGCTAAGAGCAAATAAATAGCAAAGATGGGAGAGACCCCAAAGAGGTGGAATGTGTTTTTTCACTTACACTGGGGAAAAAAAGGGAAGAGGGGGAATGAGGAGCAGAGCCATTCTAAAAAGAAATCCCTTCTTAAAGTCAGGATTTAAGCCCTGAAAGTCCTTTCTCTAAGTGATTTCAAAAGTAGCTGTAAAAATAATGCCAAACAAGCCATAAGAAGAGCTAAGAAGATGGATAGCTATTGGTGTCGAATACCCTTCAGTAATGCAGTGAAATGATAAAATATTATAAAACCAAACTGAGTTTTACTGACTGCCAAAACTTAGTGTTTGTCTTTATTAAATTGCATATGGACACTGTTTCTGGAGAAAGAGTATTGGAGTTGCACAGTCCTGATTAAACAGATTGAAGGTTGCCCAGTGAAAGACTGTAATATTTTCATATTTAATACATCATGTCTGTTTCCTTTCCAAAAGAATCTACCCTTTGCCTTGAGCAAGGCAGCATATGCTATGGAGAAGGAAAGATTCCTGTAGTGAAAGAGGTGGTTTGAAGGTCATCCTTCATATTTCTGAATCTGGAAGAGATGTGAGGAGGGAAGGCTACTGACTGGGTTGGGCTTGTGGTTTGAGAAGGTGAAAGACTGAAGTGATGGGGGTTTATCTGGTTTTGTTAGTAAACTGTAGAAGAACTAAAAATTTTAGTAGGTTCTTGAACTTGAAACATTAACTTATTGAGACTTACTTCAAAACTCTGTTCTGCTTGTTCAGTCACCTCTCTAAAGACAACAAGGAACGTAAGGTGGCTGAACCTGCCCCTTCTTTTGAGCTCAGGCTCTGGGTTTCATTGGATTGCAGAATCAGAGAACGTTGGGAAGCTAGATCTGAAAAACTTTTCCCAAAGTTAATTTCGTGGCCCATGTTTCCTTTTCTGTATGTCATTTCTTGTTTGTGTCCATTTTTTTCTTTTTTCTGCTGTCCTTACAGAGGCTTTGATGTTTAGTGATTCTGGATGCTTGAAGTCAATGCTTTCTGCTTTTCTCATGTTTCTAAGTGGAATCACCTAGATTGTTTTCTTGCCTGTTTAGTTACATGTCTTCCAGGTACAGTTGGTGCACATGGTTCATCTTCATAGATTGTAATCACAGATGTAACTTGGAGTTCCACTAAGATTTTAGAGACTGAATTCTTCAGATTCCAGCTCTGTGCCATTGCACTTTCAAAAGCTCCTGAAGTTACTGTGCAGCTGTGGGAGCTTTCCTTGGGTTTTCTAACACTGTGCTTGCAAACGTTTTGAAGATATGTTTATAGCTGTAAACTCTGAATCGTACTAAGGTTGCTGCCACCCTAGGACTCTGCTTTTATAAGCAGCCCTCTTTACATATGCTCCCTTAAGAGTTAGTGGGTAGGGGTTTTTTTTTGTGACTGTTGCAAGGATTGCTGCGAAGAGTAGACCTTTGGCAGTGTTATACTATGATGGAATGCATTTTGCACTGGAGTTGGTGTGTTTAGTATCTGAAATAGCTTTAACTGTGGATTTTTTTACCTAATCACAGACAAACTTTGCAGGCATACACTTGTTAACTGTACAAAATGTTTTCCAGGAGGAAATCCCATGGCTGTGGTCAGCAAACAAGTGAATATGGAATTGGCTAAGATCAAACAAAAATGCCCACTTTATGAAGCAAATGGACAAGCTGTAAGTCTGATACTGTTTTCATGAACGTTTTGAATAGAAATAGTATCTTAAGTGTATTTGTTACCGGTTCGTCTAGCACAAGATAGCTTCCATGAAGAGGGAGAAGGAGTATTGAAATTGTGTGTCCATTTTTAGGCAGTGTAATAATATTCTAGTATATCTGCACCTATTCTTCTAAAACCTGTTCTTTCCACATGAGTTTTTAACTTTAAATTTCAGAGATTTTTTGGAAGCTAAGTTCCTGTTTGTTCTTCCCAAATGCATTACTGTTTTTCCTTAGAGAGTTGTCTGTCTTGCTCATCTTTGAAGCAGATGTCTGCTGTGCTGGCACTCCAGCTTTTGCTGTTGTTGCTGCTACTCCTTTTCCCTGAAATAAACTCATTCTGGCTGTTCTACTTATACGTTACTTTTTAAAGAATTGACTAATAATGCTAGTTAGTCATGGTTGAATGCATGCCACAGTTCAGCAGTAATGTTCTAGAGCTAGGATTCACAAACTTAATTAGATTGATTTCTTTCTGCTGTAATGTTAAGGAGTGCTGTTAGAGGTAAATATGATGGATCCTAGTTTAGTGCTGAATCTCACACATGTATTGACTGGAAGTGTTCCTACCTCCTGAATCTTAAAGCTTGGTCCCAGAGTAAGGAAGACAGATGAGGATACTGAGCTTGTGTTAGAGACCTGAAAAAGTGATTCTTGGCACACACCTGTTGTAACCTGCAGCTTTTCTTACTACACGTGAGTGAATGAGGTGTTATAGTAAGCTCAGGGAAATCTACCAAGGCATTGTAGGCAATTCTAGCAGTCAGTGCTCTCCTTGTGAAGCCTGTCCTGCCTGTACCACGCCTGCCTCTGCACTGCTGTGGTTCCCCTCTCCCAGCTGTTTTCTGCCTCAGTAGCTTGCAGTAGGGCAACCTTATGCCTGTGCAATTAGAAGAGGGTCCCTCAGTTAATACCACCCAATAAGATAAGCAGTTCAGCTACTTTGCACTTTATTCTGTGCTTTTATTGTCCCAATGAAGCGCTGTGATGCCTGCAGCTTGACCATGGGGCTTTCCTTCCCGTAACCTGCTCCCTTCTGTTGGCAGTACGAAGCAGGTAGATCACATGGATCCAGAAAAGCCCCTGGGGCATATTCAGCTCCTGTGGTCTAGGAATTTCTCTTGCTTATCAGATATAGGCACTTACAGAAACAGCCAGTGGGAGCAGAGTGTTTGTCTGAAAAGGAATATTCCTTCTGATCACTCTGTAGTGTTTCCTGTACTGCAGTCAAATGCTATTTTTCTTGGGTTGAATATTGTCTTGGTGACTATGTAATGAACCAGAATGCTATTCCTTTGCTTAAAAATAAATAAATATATAAGATTGCCTCTGTGTGCTCCTTGTTTCCTAGCATGTCTGCCATGTATAGCTTCTGGAACATTTGACTAAACTATCCAAATTGAAGCCATTTTGACCATGACAGATAATTAGGAAGAGAAGTTGTGGTGTGAGTAATGAAGATTAAAATATTGGTCATCTACCACCTGGATACCACAAATGTCAAAATACAATCTTGATTATGTGACATTCAGTATCTGTGCATCTATCTGTTACCACCATATCTCTGTATGCCTGTAACTCATGACCATCTAAACTGTTAAAGATTGTCACTTCGTATGATAAAGAGTAAATTAAAATGGAAGCTCTAAAAAGAAAATTTGAATTTGCTTGCTCAGATGATTGTTGTTGTACCTGAAAGCTGTATTGCTTATTTTGTCTTGCTCTTGTTTTCACTTAAGATACTCCATGATGCTACTACACCAGGGCAGTTATTTCACTAATCTTTCTTTTCCTTTTTTTAATGTTGTCACATTTTTCCTTTGATTATTAGCACTGCTAAAAATTAAATGCTGGTTATCTATTTCTGCAATGTTTTCACATCTTTAGTACTCTGATTTTTACCTCGCTGTATAAAGTTTATCCTCAAATAGCTGTCAGGCTGCTTCTGTTGTATTTTTTTCTGCTGCAATTGCTGAAAGAACACTATCAAGGTACTACTTTATAAACAGTGAAAAACAGCTGAAATCATTTTCTACAGGATATGCTCTTCCAAAGGTGCATTTGCATTGGGTTACTAATGAGTATCAGGCAGGTTACTTCTAAGTACCTTTTTAGGGAGCAGAAGTTTTTCTCACCTTGCCAGTAAGTGTCTACTAACTCGATAGTGTCCCTTTACGTTTTCCTTTCAACTTGTCCCTGAGCCTAAGTCTGTGCATTGCCCCACTCCTCCTCAAAACCTTCTCAAGTTATGTGCACCAGTAACAGCCAAGAGCATAGCCTGTCTTGTCTCAAATAAAAGAACTCATGTTCCACCTCTCCCTGTGCCCTTTTGGCATACCTCATGTGCTTGACAGGAGGCAAGCTGTTGCTTTAAAATTAGCTAATTCCCCAGCCTTCCTGGGAAATATCAAAGATCTCCTTGAACAACAATATGCATCAGATAATAATCTGGACATCTAAAGCAGAGAATGCATCTAGAAGTGTAGGGACAAGTAATAATCAGATGTCCTTCGTGTCTTGGCTGCTGTCTTGATGGCATTCCACATCTACACAAGTATCTTTTTCAATAGTTAACTGCTCCTGTCAGTCTGTCCTTTTCTTCATTATCTGCATTCTACTGAAGGGAAAAGTTTGTAAGCGTTACACACTGAGGGTACATCCTCATTGTTAAGCCACGCACTGAAGGCATAAATCTTTCTCACTGCTCATAACAATATGACCCAAGATTGAGCAGTTTTAAAGCTCCAGTTATTACTTCTCTAAAGTGTGGTTATTATTTTAGTCTTTACCATGGTATTACCTAATTAAGAAAGACTCCTTTCCGAAGAAGTGAAGATGGAATCAAAGTCTCTGCATATAGGGTGGGCTCTTCATGATTGCAAGTTCCAGATACTTAATTTGTGGTGAGTTGGTTTCCTCAAAAAAATTTACTCATTTAAGAGTTCTGAATACTCTTTGGGAAGTTCTACTGCCTGTACAGCTACCTGAGCTTCTGAATGAGGTACTGATGTCAGCTGTGAAAAGATAGGCAATATGAATAGCAAAATGTTGTTTCTCTTCCTTTCTTCACCCTAACTTCACGTTGCTGGGAAGTGTGCATTTTGTAATGCCATCTTCAATTTGTTGTCTACCAGGATTGCCATGTCCTTTTCTTCAGAGCTGATACCCAACAGTCAGTCCTCAGCCTGTCTTGATGCATGGGGGTCATTCCTCAGTTTAAAGGCTTTGCCTTTGAATTTCCTGGGTTTTTTGTCAGTCCATTCCTCCAACTTATTGAATTACATTGATAGAAGAAGAGATTGGGGAGACCTGAGAGCAGACCTAATCCATAAAGTCTGAGGCACAGAGGAATTCGGTGCTTTAGCCTTTTCCATATCCATTACCACTAGGTTCAAGAGCAGGTCTGCAATCTGCATTATCCTTCCTTTTTTCTACTGTTGTCTATGTAGAGAGCCCTTCTTCTTGCCCCCCTACTTCCACCATCTGAGTTTCAAGTCTGGCTGACTTCTGTTTTTCCAGTGCCACCTCTGCATGCTTGAACAATGCCACTTCAATCATCACAGATGACTTTTGTAATAATAGATGCTTAAGCTGAAGCTTGGAAGATGAAGCTTATATGATAAAAGTGGTGATCATCAGTTTCTTATGATCTATACCTATCTTATGATATATACAAAGAGATGAAGTGTGACTATGAATTGTGAATGTTGGTGTTTCAGCCTGGAAAATGCCAGACAAGAAAGGCTGACAGAGCTAGAAGGTAACTATTGGCACAAGAATGAGTGGCCAGCCACAAAGTGGAAGAGGAATCCTACTTAGAGCAATGAGATACTGGTGCAACTTCCCAGTCAACACAGTATACTTTGAGTTAGGTGTGAATAGCAGTTGGAAAAGAAACACCTGATAGAGTTATGGCGATAGGTTTAGCACTGTTGACAGCATCTCAAGCTATTTTTGTTCTGATGGCAGTCATACAAGAGCTTTCCCAGTCTTTCTGAAGTGTATACTTTTTTTTTCCTCATTTTCATGCTGATCTTTCCCTTTTTCCTTTCCCAGTGTTTTCTCTCTGTCCTTCGTTTAACCTGGATTGTGTTTAACAGATAATACTATGGTTAATACTATGGGATGGTTGCTCTTTTCAGCACATGCAGCTGTCATCACCTAACAGATATTTCCATGCTGCCAGCAGCACATGCTATTTAAATGAGTGTCTTCAGTACAGTCAAACACCATCATTCTGGAAGTGCCCTGCAGTGATTCTTCCTTCATCCTGGAAAAGCTGGATTGGTAGTTCTTAGTCACGCTGACCACTCCAAAAGATAAATTTCTGTCTTTTACCTCACTGTGCGATGACAGGCCTTCTAAAGCTTTGTGATGTCATAAAGCCATCCTACCATCAGAGTGGTCCTTTGTCACATTGACAAGCTTCTGGAGCTTTGATGAATACACCTTCCAGTAAGGAAATCTTCAAGTGCCCATAAATTGGTTTGCTTTCCTCATGCAAGAGAGGTTGGTTGTCACCATGATTTTCCAGCTCTTCTTGTAGCTCTTTGGCCAGTCATCCTGGCAAAGTGACTTTGTGTTGTACAAACCTTGGTGTCTCGCCATTTGGGAGAGCTACGGGTATTAAATTTCTTTTTATGAGGGCTATTCTCAGCTATGTTTTGTTACACTCTTGAAATGTCAGTCTAGGGCATGTGATACCTTCTTGTTTTGAACGCTGCTCTGAGGATTTCTCTGCACCCTGCTTTTCTCATTCCTCTTATCTGGGGAATGGTAGCATTTTGAGTTTGTTATAAGGTGATGTGAATTTAGACTGCACTAGAGATTGTAATCTGTGTCATCGTTATTGTTTCTTTTTAAATTTTCTTTGTACTACTCGAGTGTCTTGTCTCCGAGGCTTTGAGCTTTGGTGACCTATATATTTTCTTTTTTGTTTATGAGTAGGTTATTAAGAAGAAAGTTTGTTCTTTTGACTCCTAGGTTCCAAAAGAGAAAGATGAAATGGTGGAGCAAGAATTTAATCGTCTGCTGGAAGCTACCTCCTATCTCAGTCATCAGCTGGATTTTAACGTTCTCAATAATAAGCCTGTCTCCCTGGGTCAGGCTCTGGAAGTTGTCATACAGTAAGTGACTTCTCTCTTGTGGTAGGCTTTCGTATTTTGTGGAAGATTTTCCAAAAGATACTTGAAACAATTGTGATGCTCCTAGGGTAAGCATTGCCCAATTAATACAGCTCTTTGGTCTCTGTTGAGTTCTCGTTTGTGTATGTGTTTCTCGTTTATTGAAGTAAAATATACCAAAGATGGTTAAAAGATCAAACATCTCTTCTTGAAAGCTTCCTGAAAATCACTACTACAGTAACTGATAGTAGATAATTGACTTAGTATGAATTGGTGTACGTACAGCCCACTCGGGCTACTTGAAAGTTGATGGCATTTGTAATACACCTTTTAATAATAGTAGGTAACTTCAGACTCATGTTTAGCTAGTAAAGCATACTTTATTTACAGAAACTTGTATTAATTTTCTATTTGTCATAAGAGTGATTACTAAAAAAACCCCATTGTGTGCTTTTATTGCATTACACTAATTAGATTGTGATAATGAGTTTTCTCAATAATGTGAGGATTTTATGCTGAACTGAGTCTCACTTCTTACCTTTTCCAGATTGCAGGAGAAGCATGTGAAGGATGAGCAGATTGAACACTGGAAAAAAATTGTGAAAACACAGGAGGAATTGAAAGATCTTCTTAACAAGGTCAGATCATGACATTAAGAGCAAGAGCCCTGTCTTTATCAGGAAGTAAATCAAAATGTACAAAAACTTCCATGGAAAAATACCAGAAAGTTGCCATTAATGCTGTTCTAAAATGTATCTGTTCATTTTAGATCTGCTTAGGAGCACTGTTATGACAAAGGAGTCTCCATTTTTGAGGAGAAGCACATAAGTGATTAGGCAGAAGATTGTCAAGAAGACTGTAAAACATAAATATGGGAAAAGAAAGGGAGAGGACAGATGTAATATAACAGTGTTGTGTCATAGCTTCCCTCAGAAAGGTTGATAATTACTGAGGCTTTTGAGGTAACAAGTAAGCATTTTGAAAATGTTTACTTTCTTTACCACAAATCTGATTTGTAGTGTAGAAACAGAGTTTTAGGCCCACTTAAATGTTTTTTGTTGTGGTACTTCTCCATGAAAGTTTCTTAAATTAAAAATGACTGAGGACACCTTTCCTATCCTAACAATGTATTTTTGTTGTTACAAAATATGTTGCAATATATTTTGGAAGAAATGAATGATGTTAGGTTTAAGCCATATTACTTTGGGGTTGGTGGTATTTATTGCGGTTTCTAGGAGGTAGAATTGCATATGTAAGTAACACCTGCCAATACCAGGAAATGTCTTTGGTGTAATGGCATAGTTTAGATGAATATTCATTTCACACAGGAACTTGCATGAAATCTACCTTCCCTCTTTCTTTTTTTTTTCTTTTTCTTTTCTTTCCCCCTGTTACTACTCCACCTGAAAAAGATGGTGAATTTAAAAGAGAAGATTAAAGAACTTCATCAACAGTATAAGGAAGCATCAGAAGTGAAGCCACCTCGGGATATTACAGCAGAGTTCCTTGTGAAAAGCAAACACAGAGATCTGACTGCTCTTTGCAAGGTAAAGTGTGACATACCTACAGCACTTTAGTGGCTTCTGAGGGCTTCAGCTGCCAGATAAAATTAGCCAATATAAATGTTTCCACATCTCTCACCTCAATCCAGCACTCTCAAGAGAATGTGATTGATGGTAACTCTTGGTTGTAATATGGTAACAGGGCTGTATTAAGTACATTTAGATAACTATCCTTTCATGGCTCACGATGGAGAGTAAGTAGTAACATGTTGAAGGTAACTGTGCTAGCTCAAGTCAGACAGCATTTAGTGTTTTTAAGGCTAAATTTTATGTCAGACTTAGTCTTTAGTACTGCTAGGTCTCACAAGTCTGCTCTCTAAGAGCACTTAGAGAGGTGCTCTTTCTCTAAGATTAAAAAGGCAGTTTCCTGAATAAAAGACTTCTTTCTGTCCAAAGTTACCATATACAGAGTTCTGTCTCGACAGGCAGAGTTAGTTCCCCTCTCTGTGTGTATTTTGATGTAGAAATACGCCTTAAAAAGGAAACCATAGAAACTGTTCTTTCTATGATAGTGAAAGACACCTTTGCCTAGCCCAGATCAGATGAAACCAAGGATTATTTTCAGCTGCTTGTTCAACAGAAGATAGGTACCTTTATTTGGAAGCTTGGTTTGTTTGTGTATACATGAGTAGTAGCTCTTCTGTTTTGTCACCATTGAACAGCTTTGTGCTCTTGTTGCTATTATTGGACACTCCAAATTATTCTGCCTTGAAGGAAAAGGATTGTTGTCTGAAATAAGAAAAACAAACAAACAAAAAAAACTCTGAAAGAGGCTTGTATTCGACCACGGCTTTGCCTTTTGCATGACTGCTGTCACTTTGGAAATTTCGGTGTTCGATATTAACTATAATCTCTTAAGAGAGAAAAAAGAATAGAAGTAACATTTTGTGCATTATGAAAATGGTCTCAGTAGCATAGGAACCCTTGAAATATCAAGACTGTAATGGACCTTCATGTTCTTCAGATCTGAGTATATAAATTCTTGAAATATTAGCATACTGATATTTTCTGTGGTGTGGCATAGACTTCTGTATATCTGAACAGCAGAAGGGGAAAGTATGGTGGATTATAAGTTAAAAAAAATAAAGAACTCGATTTAGATTCCACCAAAACAGTGAATCTTCCACTGATTCTTCTAGAGATTAGGTCTAGTCTGGTGCTAGATGTCTTTATGTTGTCTTTAAGATGTCTAAAGACATCTATGTGATGTCTTTAAGTTCTTTTACACGTAAACTGATTTAATGTTAGCTTTTAATCTTATTAGGAGTATGATGAATTGGCAGAAACACAAGGAAAGCTGGAAGAGAAGTTACAAGAACTTGAAGCCAATCCACCAAGGTAAAGATAAAAACTATAAAAATAAATACGTGGGAAAGCAGGATTTTTACTACTTTTCACTGAGTTTCAAAAATGCTATGGTATACTTGCTTTTAATTATGGTTTAATGGGTTAGGAATGCATAAATGTTAAGTTTCAGCTTCTTCATCATTAGAACTCATCTTTGAAACTCACCTTGTTTTTAGAGGTGACTCAGACAAAAAAGGTGGTTCTTAGCTAGGGTGCATTTCAGTAGAAATCCTTACTGTAACCAGTGCCTGATCTCGGGAAGCCTTTGAGGTTTGAAATTCTTGTCAATAATGAATAGCATACCGATCTTGCTTATTTTGGCAGAATATTATTATTTTGTACTCTGTAATTATACTAGGTTTTTATTTGTCATCTTTATATATGCTACTTAAGCCATTATTTATGTAATTTTTTAAATTTCTATTTCAAACTTTACTTTGAAAATGTGAATTTGCTGGGTTGTGTTAGTCAGCTTTCATGAAGGAGGTCCCGATGTTTGAAACAGGATCTGCTTGTGTTCTTTTTAAATTTTTTTTTATTTATCCACTCAGGAGGGACTCAAAAAAAGATTGTGAATAAATTTTCAAAAGCAATGCATTTGCAACATCCTGCTCTAGCAAACTAAATGACTTTTTATTATTTTTTTTTTTTTCTAGCGATGTTTATCTGTCATCAAGAGACAGGCAGATACTCGACTGGCATTTTGCAAACCTAGAATTTGCTAATGCTACACCCCTGTCTACACTTTCTCTGAAGCACTGGGACCAGGTAGCCAATCAATGTATTCATTCAGCAATATGCTGAAAGCTTAAGCTATAGTCATTTCATTCTCATGGAAGCTTCTCTATGTTAAAAACTTCTAAACAGTTATGTCCTGTCTGCTTTTATACAGATACTGAGCTCTTACGCGATTATTATTTGCTGATGAAATTCCGGACAGCTTTTTGTTAGTGCCAAAACAATCTCTAATAAAACTGTCTACTGAAAGTTCCTGTACTTATTACTTGACTAATAAACAGAAAGCATTTTGAATTTATTCAACTGACTCTTTGAATAAGTTTTTGAAAAAATGTTACCATTGTGTAGAGTTGCTGATTATTTTCTATTTAATTATGTGATTTCATTATAAGTGCCTGCTTTTTATGCATCTTCATTTTAGGATGATGACTTTGAATTCACTGGCAGTCACTTGACTGTGAGGAATGGCTATTCCTGTGTGCCTGTAGCCTTGGCAGAAGGGTTGGATATTAAATTAAACACAGCAGTTCGACAGGTTCGCTACACAGCATCAGGTAAATGAAACCACCTCCTCTGGAAAACTGCTCTAAGGGAGTGTGATAGAAATTAGATTTCAGTGCTTCTGGAAGCAGACGGAAAGATTGATCTTGTAAAAACCCTCCCATTGTGTGTTTTGGGTTAGACAGCCACCTTTCTTACGGTGATGAATTGTATAGGAATCTGTTAGGGATTAATAAATCTTTAATGTTTTTTGCTTATTTTTGTGGCTGGTTTGATGCCATCCTTTTGGTTGTATTTACTGATGGACAAGTTCAGATTTGTTCTCCCAGTTCTCTACTTTACTGACTCAAACCTTTCAAATAAGAGGTCTTGGACTGCTTAAGACTTGGTGCCAAAGGATCTGGTATTACAAGTATAAGTTAATGTAATATGGACTCAAATGGAAGGAGTACATCTTTTTGTTCTTCTTCAAAACGTTGGACTTGGGAAACTGTCAAGTGGGAGAGCAACTCAGTGAGAGGCTCACTCTCTACTTGGTGTTTATTTATGCTTATATTTAAATATCATTTACTGGCCCAGATGAACCTTTAGGCTTCCCCAGTATGGCCATTTTCAGATGCTGTATAAACTTGCATTTTCTGGAACTGAGCTATGTGGCCAGTAACATTCACTTGCCTACAAGGAAATGTTAATGTAAAGCTGTGTCCATAAACAAAATGTTTTCTGATGTGGATATGTTTTTATGATAGCTTCTTTCATTTTAAATCCAATTCTCTTGCCTCCTAGCCTATTAAGTAATTGGTTTTCTCTCCCCTTTCCAGGCTGTGAAGTGATAGCTGTAAATACCCGATCTACTAGCCAGACTTTCATTTACAAATGCGATGCTGTGCTGTGTACTCTTCCCTTGGGAGTGTTGAAACAGCAGCCTCCAGCAGTGCAGTTTGTGCCGCCTCTTCCTGAGTGGAAAACTTCTGCGGTGCAGCGTATGGGATTTGGCAACCTTAACAAGGTGACTTGGTCATTGAGGGAACTGCAGCAGCTGTAATACATAGAATCTGAAATGTGTATGGAATATGTATGGTGGATGAGAGGAAGAATGTTTTTTCTACTGCTCTTATGCTAGATTTTGATGCTGAAAATTAGCTGAAGGACTGTAAGGACCTATTCTTTGTTTTCCACACAATTTTTAAATAGTTAAATGTCAGAAGTAGGTTGACTCAGTGTGTCTGCTGTAGCTTGTTAATGTAAACTATGAGAGCATACTAACCTGTGGAAGGCAGTATAGGTATACATCTTTATGTATTATGTATACACAGTATATATTAACCAGATTTTCCTTTCTTTGACCTTTCCAGGAATAAATATCAATGACTGTAATTGCCTTTATTCTAACTTTTTCAGTGTGCTTTTCCTAATTCTTGATTCTTTCTGTTTCTAGGTTGTGTTGTGTTTTGATCGTGTCTTCTGGGATCCGAGTGTCAATTTGTTTGGTCACGTTGGTAGCACTACTGCCAGCAGAGGAGAACTTTTCTTGTTTTGGAACCTGTACAAAGGTAGTTGTGGTGCATGTCTACTTTTGCCAGTGTTGTATTTGTGTAGTTTAAGATCTAAAAAAGAGCACTTTTTATGATACTATTAGTGTTCATATATGGATATGATAAGAAGACAGTATTTGTAGGAAGACAAATGGAAGCAGAAAGCACCACTGACTTGCAAAGTGTTCTGTAGTGAATTAGGGCAGAACATGGACAATTATGGGTTTACTAATGATGAATTCCAGGCCATGTCTGTTAAATTGCATTCCTAGCTATCTACTGTCACACTTGCGTTTTTATTGGCCACTTGGTCTTGCACCTTGGTGAAGTTGTCCTGTGACTTACTCAGTGTTACATTGGTTACTTCCATTAAGCATCTATGCAATTGCCACTGGTATTCTGAAAAACTTAACTTTTTTTATTTTTATTGTGCTGTTTTAAGAAAAAGACCCAAAAGCCTAATCTAGCATGTTTATACAGTGTTTCAGAAATGCAGCGAATGGCATGTTTTCTGTTTGCCAGAGAGGAGTGTTGTCTTAATTAAGTATCTGCTCTGTCAGGAGGAGGTATTTAGTTCTCCAAGAAAAGGGTGATTTGTCTCTACAGCATTTCTGAATTAAAAGCCATTTCTTATTTCATAAGTCTCTGAAATTGAGTTTCTCTCTGGCCGTGTGGAACATTGAACTCTTCCCCCCTTTCACTAACCTTCTCATTCAAATGGGACTGATGTCCAATTGAGGTGTGATTTGAAAACCTCAGCTTCCTGGATGTTTTTCAAGTTGAACTGACAGTTTGAAGCCAGACCTCTTTGAAGGGTCTGTCTGTCTATTGTGGGATGATTTGATAACAGTAGATGAACCCCTTTCATCTGTGACCTCAAGTTCTTTCTGGTACAGGTGACTTTGCTGCAAACTTAAGTGTCCAGGAACTAACCCAGAAAACTTTTGTTTTTCAGATGTAAGGGTTGCTGTTGACTTGTGTATTCTCTTAACACAGCTGAGTTGCCAAACTCAATACTTGTAGGTTATCCTGCTTCAATTTCTCAGGGGGGTGCAGCACAGTCTTTAGAGAGTAGTGAACATTCAGACTTCAGTGGAGCAGACTAGAGGCTTTGTGATAGCTCCATTCCTTTTGCTGAGCGTTACTGTTCCAGCTTGATGAGCTGCAGGCTTGCCCTCATGGTTAAGATGCAGTGTGCCCTGCAGGAAAGGCAACCTGTGGTGTCTCCAGTTTATTGAACGGGTGACCTTGACCTAGCAAAGCGACTATGACTGTAGACAGTGAGTCTCAGATGGACAGATAATTTTTAACTCCTCTTTAGAAGTGGATAAGTAGGCAAAAGGTATTGCTCTGCCTGTTTCTACAGCTGGACTTTGCCATTAGTAGTTTTGTTTCATTTGCAGCTGGTATCTGTCACAAGAGGTTGTCAGAAGATACTTTCAGTAAGCATACTGGTTCTGTTCATTGCCATTTATCATACTGAAAGAAAAGGTGTATATACAGTGACCATACTCAGTGAGTTATTTTTCTTGCAGATGACCCTTTAAAGTACCAGTGGGTTTTCTTCCACTCTGTCCTGGGCAGGCCAAGTTTTTCTTTTAACTGGAGAAATTTGCTGCACAAGGAACATGCCTTTCTAGAGTATTTAATTCTTATAATGTCTGATAATAACTGACTGGAGAAATACAAGTTATGAGCCTTGAATAACAGGGCTGTTTGTGTATCTGCTTTTGTGGTTTTAAGATGGCTTGCTCCTGCTGTGCCATGCTGGTGGGTTATTGCCACATATTAGACATGCAGATGCACTTCAAGATGGAGACACTTCTCAGCACAGGGTAGAGGAACTCCTGGCAGAAGCACTCAGTGTTTTCTGAAGTCTACAGACATTTCAGTCTCTGTTTTCCTGGCTGGCTCTTCTGGTCTTCTGGAGACATGTGATGAAAAAGATGAAGCCCCTTCTCTGTCATAGATTTATGGTTACTCACTGATCTCTGACTAAACCACATCCTCTGCTTGCTGTTTGGCGTCCAGGCTCAGTAAACATCACTGCCTCAAGAAGAGATTTTTTTTTTTGTGGAGCAGTGACACATGCTCATCATGCATGAAGCTTTTCTGAGCAGCACTTTGATATTTGTGTAGCAAAATAGTCACTATAGCCTTCTGGCTTGCTGTTACAGTTCTCGATTAATCCAGGTGACTTATCAGCAACATTTTCAGGGTCTGGATAAATGCTTAAAAAACAGGGTCTTATGCCTCAAAAGGCAAGATTTCCATAAAAATACGTTGGGGTTTTCTGAATACAAGTTTCTGTGAACAAATTCACTGGAAGCCACATTTTGAATATGTAGTTGTTCCATCAAGAAAAATATGTTGACTGAATAATTGCTGAGAAGTTCAGGGATCTCATTGTGTCAAGGATGGCAAACTGGGAAGAACTTTGCAGTTCACATGACAAAAAAAAAACAAACAAAAACAAACCCTCCCACTGCCTATGGATCACAGGAAACCAGTTATTTGTTCTTTTCTGCAATTGTTTGAAAGACCAGGCTTGATCTTTCAAGAAAATGGTGTTTAGCTAAGGGAAAAATCTGTATCTCTTCTCAGTGGTAAACTGTTTCTAGCCCCAGAGGTCCTGCGTATTGAAGTGTCTGTAATTGTATCTTGAGTAGTGCAGTTACCTTTGTAGTAGTAACAGCATTACTAGTCTAAATTCTTCAGAATTTCAAAGACTTCTGATTTTAACCAGAATATATTATTGAATCTTCCAGCCTGTATATCATAACTGAACTTCAGCCAGTTTTCTTTAAAGTTCAGTAAATTGATGGGAATGCATGTCAGGAGATCTATCTCTATACCAGGATATAAGGAACTCATTATTCATTTTGGAAACTGGTACAGAAGTTAAAGCTGAATTTTTAACAACGACTTTATTTCCCGTTTCAATATGTTTGATGTCTCTTTCTAGCTGTGGTATTTCCTTTGCTAAATTTAAGAGTTCATAGGAGTTAGTCCCCAGGGGCAGTAGGAGGTAGCTTGGCTTTGCAACAGGGACAGCCTCAATCCCTCTTAGCCAGGAGACCTTGCAGTCCCATGTGCTCCCCGGTCACAACAAGCTATGCCGTGACTTGCAAAGAGTTTAGGATAAAGCAGTGGGTACTGTTGCTTTGCAGGCTTGGAGATGTTTCTGCCCTGGCAAGAGGAGGAGAAGTGTTTTCTTCACCCATGCTTGTGGCAGCATCACATGGCAGGTTGCCCAGGGCAAGCAGTCCAGGGCTTCAGCCACGGTGCTTTTGGGTTGGGATCAGGATAGGGACAGAGAGGCTTGAATTCAGCCTCCTTTGGCCAACAGCAACTCTTCACCTCCATGCAGGGTTTGATGGTGGAAGTTCTCAGTGCTGAGCTGCGCTCAAATCAAATCAAATTTGAGTACGCTCAAATCTCAGCTTGGTGAGTTTGTCTGGGGGGAACACAGGGTCAGACAGGCTTTGCAGTGCTCCTTTCCTTTATGTAGCATCAACCGAACTACCTTAAAAAACAGAGAGCTTCTAGGGTGAGTGCAGTCCTTAACCTGGTACAATACATGTGGCCAAATCCTGAGCACCTCTGGCTGGCAGAGCACCATCTTGATGCTTTTCAGTTTTGTGAGCCACTGAAAAAAAAACCAAACCAAAAAACAAAAGAAAAACCAAACAAAAAACCCCAAACCAAAATACCCACCAAACCATGCTACTTTAATTATCCTATTTTTTTTTTTAATGGATGTCACCTCCCTGTCCTGAAACTTGCTGTCATCTCCCATGTGCTGCTCCATGGACAGGACACCTCAGCAGCCTGGGAGCTGCCATGTTTGCATGGAGGGCTTGAACCTGCTCCGAGGTTTCTCTGGGTTGGACTGACAAACATTTGGGATTTTTTTGATAAGGATTTGGGCTTCAACCTCTGAGGTACCAGATGCTTGATGTTTTGACCTAGAGGGAGTTACAGAAACATAACAAACTGGGGAAAACGAGGGGTCTTCCAACTGGGTTTTGAGTTAGGAATCTCAGGGAAGAGCCCAGTTCCCTCACAAAATCCTTGGGATAGTTGGGGAAGATGGAAAGTTGGAGCTCAGTAGACACAGAGTACCAGAGTGAGACCTAAGCAACCAAAGGCTCATAGTTTGGGCTGGTTTTGGGGTCTATGCTTGTACACTAATCTTTGTTTCATTTCAGATGCAAGGATATTGAAAGCAGACCCTTAAAAATCTGACACATTTGCCTATTCCATTACTGTTCCAGTTGTCTCCGTTGGGTCTTGGCAGGTGTCATAGGGAATAGACACTCCCATTGCTTTGGCTACAAAGCAACCACCTTACCCTGCCCTTATGTGCAGAAGCAAAGGCACAACCTGGGTTTTATACCTCCTCACCCTTATCCGTCTCCCTCACCCTGCCATCTTTCCATAGTTTGCAGGGACGGGGCTCCAAATTGATAGCACGAGCTTTGGAGACTCAAGGGATGGCAAAGCAGAGACGCCCTAACCATCAAACCAAGAGCTTGTAGGCTTTGCCCAGAAGTCTCATGGCTGAACCTGATGTGAGTTGGACAGGGCATTGAGCAACCTGGTCTAGTGGAAGGTGTGCCTGCCCAAGGCAGGAAGGTTGCAACTAGATCATCTTTAAGGTCCCTTCCAACCTAAGCATTCTATGATTCTATAAATATCTCCAGGAAGAGAAAGATCAGCTGAGAGTTTTCATTAAGTAACCCTGCTCAGGTCTGAGTCACTTCTTGTAAATGTGTGTTTCTTGCCATTGGGTTATTTTGGTAGCTATTCAATACTTACCTAAGATTTTCCTTGAATTTGTGACCAAAAATGTATGCTTAGTCTTCCCATGGGTAGTCAGAAGCAAAATGACTTAATTTATTTGTATATTATATAATCACATTAACACTTTTCATCACAGCATCACATGGGCAGCTGAGTTATTTGTGCATTTGACTTCTGAATTCTTCTCAGAATTGCGGCTTTTCTGGATATTGTTCTGCTGTTCATAGTTTCCTCTCCATTGAGATTATTTAAGGTGAATGTGTATTGGTAATGAAGAAATATGGATAGTTTGTATGAGTGAAGTACTTTTACAGGTAACTTAACTGCTATGCTGTTAATAATACCTAAATTAGATTGTTTGGAAGGTATTAAGTTCCCTTAAATGTAGCACAAATGACTGTTAAATCCCAGTGGAAACTCCTGTGTCAAACAAGTGGTGTCTTTAGTAAAGAAAACCTTTCCTCTCTTCTCCATGCTCTGCTTCTTAATGTGTGTATTTAATTTCTCTTGATAATTCTAAGTAGTACCATAGCATATATTAATACATTTTCCTTTTGTTAATTTGACATGATGGTGGAAGATTTAGGACTTCATTTGTTGGGTTTGTTTAGTTTTTAGCCTCATGACTTAGCTAGAGATCCGTGCCTATTCAAATCCAACTTGTCCAATTAAAATGTTCAATTTCAAAAATTCAGTTGTTTTTCTCTCTTCTTTCCCACCCTCCCTTAGCACCAATTCTGTTGGCCTTGGTAGCAGGAGAAGCAGCAGGGATCATGGAAAACATCAGTGATGATGTCATTGTTGGACGGTGCCTTGCCATCCTCAAAGGCATATTTGGTAGCAGCGCTGTGCCACAGGTCAGTCCAGCCCGCATTTTCGGGGAACTTCTTTGCGTTTCACAAGTAGAATCATAGAATGGTTAGAGTTGGAAGGGACCTTAAAGATCATCTAGTTC
>JAOXJM010000009.1:8012780-8037688 GCA_026413425.1 Tringa solitaria | reverse complement strand
GTCTCTGCCATGATCCACTGTTACAGGACAGAAATGGCCAATCTCAAGTTACTGGGCAGAGTTAGAATTGATGGTTGTCCAAGATACTCCTGTCCTTAGTAACTATTCCTTGCTCACAGAATCACACCCTCACAAATAATACATGAAGCTGGTCAAACTGCTCAATTTGAATGCTTTTTCCTGATTCACTGAGGATACTTCAAATTGGTGGTCTCAGGTAAGCGTGAAAAAATATTACTGCGACTAGCACTGTATGTATCAGACTACTGAATTCCTGCTCAGCACAAGAAGACGATTTTTTCTGAAGCTGTCAATGATGGAGGGATGTAATTTAGGATTGAGTGTGACTGGAGTACTCTGTGTACTCTACCTTCATTAAGCCTTATGCCCTACCTGATGTTTCGTGTGTGCTCCATTGTGCAGCTTGGGCCACCGCAAGAGGCAGCATAATTTTTTTTGAGTGGATAAGGATTTAGGACATTATTTACCTAGGTTTCAGGGTATTCTGGTAGGTATGATCCACCTACCATTTCCTTGTAGTTGAAGTGTGAAGAGCTTGGGCACTGTGCCTGTTTTCAGAAGCAGTTTTGATGATGCAGCTTTGGATGAAACCAATTCCCATTTACTGGTAAATCATCCTACTTCTGGAGGCAGCTGGTTCCTTTGAGGAGACAGGATAGCCAAGCTGCTTCTAAAGGGAGGTCCTGGAATCTGGCCTGGGATGGGAAGGGCTGCAGCTGGTAGGATCTTGGTGGGCACCTGGAAAAACCAAGAACACTGAGCTGGGGGAAATGTTTCAAGCAGGAAACAGTAGGGGATGATCCTCTTGTAGCCTTCACCTCCCTCCAGCTGTCACGTTCTACTTGTTATGGTTTTATTCTTTACCCTGTACAATCCCAGCTTTGTTGAGTGCTCCACAGAAGCATCCTGGGTGGGAGCTTGAAGTTAATGGCTTCAACTTTATGGCTAATTCACGCCTAGTTCTGCCATTACCAGGAGAATGTTTAGTCTCCACAGCACCATAACCCCAGGTATGCAGAGGTGCTACCTACAGGGCACCAGAGACTTGAGGGCAGCCCTGGGCCCCAGCCTGCGGTAGTAAAAGTTAATGTCAAATCTGGTCACTGACAGCGTTTGGGTTTCTGTGCAGAACATGGTGGTTTTTAAAGATGATAAGGAGAGTCCTGGGTGCCTGAGTCAGGGTGTGTTGCTAAGAAGGCAGGCCTGGGAGGTGTTTGCCTTTGTGTTTATGGTGTAGGGAGGCAATGAGGTTATGGCCTCTGAACAGGAGCCACATGGTGCCTGGGAGAGGCTTGGGACTGAGCTAATGCAGATGAGTCCAGGGAGGCCTTGGACCAAGTCAGGCACCTCCCAGCTGTGCTCGCAATGCCAAAGCCTCAGCCCCTGCATGTTATTTCCTCCTGACCTGGCTGCATTCTCACATGTGCCATTACTGCTTCAGCACGAGGGTCCCCCTCCTTCTCCACCCACCTTGCTTTACCCTGGTCTTCTGAGGCCTGACAGATGTTGGCCTGAATCCTCAGCAAGATGATGAGAATGAATGGAGACCTTCCCTTTTGGTGTCTTAGGCCACCAAGTGATACAAAATACAACTGCTTTATCTGGTGGTGTTTTTGAGGAGAAACAGCTGTGGCTGCTCTGCCTGACTTCGTGCCTCTATGTGCTTTGTTGGTGTGTAACAGATGTCTTTGGGGACTTAAAGGGTCTATACAGCCTTAAACCTTGTTACCATAACCTGATGACAGCTACATACAGTTCCAGTTTGATTGCAGAGAACCTGAAAACAATTGTGTATGTCCATTGTGCAAATGCCAAAAGCAAGGAAGTCTGGGTTTCAGAGGCCTTCAAATTAAAAAGCATGTTACTAAAGATACTACAAGGATAAGCACACCAGGAAGCTGATGTTCCAGACGGGTGGGAACATGAGTCAGGCAGTGTGCCCTGTGCCAGCTGACGTGGGACTGGTTCCAGAGTCCGGAGGGTGTTCCCTACCTGGCTACAAGGGTGGTGACGTTAGGACTGTTATTCAGGTTGGAGTGGTGGCAACGCTGGTGAGATCCCTTTGCAGGGTCAGGAAAGGCATTTAAGGGGAGCCATGGGCTGCCTCTGTACGTTGGGTAAATACTGCTTCAGGGGATGACACCAGCATTAAAACCCAAGATACGACTCTGTGAGTGACAGATTAGGAACCCACAGGAGGAAAAGCAATGCTTGATCTGAAAGTGGAGCGTGGCTACGTTTCAACTTGATTTTGCGTGTGTGTGCACTGTCCATGCCTTAACTGCAGCCCAGGGATGGATGGATGGGACCTGCCTGGGTCGAGGCAAAAAAATAAGCACAAGGTAGTGAGAGAGCACCAAACCGCTGTGCTGCAGAATGGAGCTGCCTTGGCACTTACCATGCGGCACTGGTGCTGCTGAGTAAAGGCTACTGTGCAGGGACTCAGCCAGAGCTACAAACACTGCATCACAAACATATTAAAAAGAGAAGAGTTTTTATTGGTTATATACCGAAGAGCTGACAATGTTTGAGTCAGGAAAGACATGCAGATAAAGTGTCTGTTTACATTTGGCATGCAGACTAAGAGCACTGTGTAACTGGAACGTGGTGAGCACCATCTGTATCCACTGCATAGGCAGCCTGGGGTGGCTCTACTGAGCATGCTGAGACAGGGAGAGTTCTGAGAGGGTGAAACAATGCTGCTAGCTCTATTGGAGATAAAAGTTTGTTTTAGGGAAACAGGCAATACTGTAACCCTGGAAAATTTGCTTAACTTCGATGACTGTGATTATGAAAAGATTTCTTGCATTAGTTGTCTTCTAACTAAGCTGCCCCAGCCCAAATATATGTCTGCAAATACAAAAAAATAGATTTTTTTTCTCTTAAAAATACATTCCATGCAGCCTGGAGCGCTGCTTCCCCAAGGCAGGAGTCTGCATTGCGTGCTGGGCAGCTGAGGAAGGTGATCCTTTGGGTCCTCAGGTTACTGACCATCAGAGGCATCTGCAGACAATGGCTTCATGTTTCATCACCTGCAGAGCGGTCTCCTGGACGCTGGCCTTGGAGCAGCGCTTTGACCACTCCAGTGATGTGCAAGGGTGGCAGAGGTGAGGTCTGCTATATTAGTGATGACACCAATGTGACTATTGCTTCGATCTGTAGCTAGGAAATTGCTCATGTCAAGTGTCTCTTGAAGCACCAAGGTGCACCACCCTGCCCTGTGCTTCCTGTTTTTTCCTTTCCTGGAGGAACATCCGCAGGAGGACTGTGGGTCTCCCCTCCTGTGTCCACCAAGCTGCAGGCTGACAACACACAGCACCAGTGGTTGCACTGCCAAGCTGGCACCCCCCATGCTGGTGGAGCAGCTGGAGAGGCGTTGCTCTGCATGCTGCAGCGGTGTTTCTAGACACAAAGGAAGCCACGCAGCGAAGCAGCTCAGGCTGGTGCCAGTCATTCTTGGGGAAGCCACTGGCAGCACTCCAAAAGGGACCAGTGTCTCCATTTCCTTGGGAGAAGTAAGCACTGACAGTTCCTCTGTACAGCAAACACATTTACAACTTTGCAATTACCCGCGGGCTTGATGCGCAGCCTTGTGGCATCATCAAGCCCACTGAAAAGCCTGTTATATTTATATGCTAAAATTACAAATACTTCTTCAGTGATGGCAATATTTACACATATACTCTATTTTACAGCTGTTCAAAAAAAGTGTGCAATTTGAGTAAAACACATTGTGTTTTCTCAAGTCATTGCTTTAAGTTTCATAATACAATCAGCTCCTATTGCACTCATGATTAGAAGACATGGCCCCTTTCAATTTTAAGGAGGGTTTAATCTCAGTTGTGGTAAAAACAACCCAGTGTACAGTTACTGAGTGACATCTGTGTTTATTTACAAGCAGTGAGTCTAGAGCAAGAGTTGAAGGTATGTACTGTAAAATATTGAACAAAGGACTGAGGCAGCTGGAGAAAGACATGACCTGTGAGATACACCTGAGAGCAGACGGTGCCGAAGAACTGCATTGCTGGGTCAGTAGCTGGGGCTCCTGCTGCCTGCGGTGAGCCAGCCGAGCAGCAGGGTGAAGCCCTCTGGTTGCCTGTGGCTAAGGAAAAGCCTGAGCCTGGCTGACAGAAGGGAAAAAAACCAACAGTTATTGCTGCTGGTGAATTTTTCCCTTGTACATCAGACATGGGGTTGCATTACTGTGGTGAGCTGTGAGGTTGACAAGCCGCTTGGTAAGCCAGAGTTTTGTGGGCAGGTACAGGGAAGCCTGTATTAATCCAGCACGTCATGTCTGAGGGATGCACAACTTTTCTGTCCAGGACTGAAATTGGTTTCCTTTGGGGGGAGCTTTGGATGCACCATGCTAAGCTGGATCCATGCCAAGAACATGAGCAGGCTGGTAGATATGCATGGGCACCCAAGTGTCCTGTGGGATATGGCCCAGTGTCCTGCAGCAGGATGGGGATCAGCATCACTGGGAGGAAAGCCATACAGTCGCTGCTGAAAGCCATCCTCATCCTCTTGAGTGTGTATGTGCTGGCCAGACCCTTGTAAAACTAAGGTGGGAATTGTGGGCAGCATTGATGGGGGTGGAGGTGCTCATAAAAATCCTGCTTCCCTGCAAAACTGAACTGTGATGCCAAGCAGATCATGGGCAGCAGTTCTGCCACGGTGACTGGAGCTGGGTTTGTATAGTACAGCTGCAGAGCTACTCGGCAGCAGGTTTGGGAATCTAAAGGGAAGTAAATAATTGCTGTGTGGTCTGAAGAGGCAGGTACCCAGAAAGACGCCTCTAGCGTGAGAACTGCCAGGTTCAGCAAGTGGGGTGCTGCAGGAGGTGTTCGGGTGGCACATGGCAGAGCAGCTGCACTGGCATGGGAGGGACAAGGGGTGTGCGCGCCACTGTCCCCCCCTGCAACAGACAGAAGAGGACCTAAAGCCGTGTATTTAGTTTTAAAGGGAAATATTTTCTTTAAAATGAAAGTAAGCGCCAAAAGAGTCAGAATGCAGCAGCCTGAGCCTGGCAGAGTCTTGCAAGTGAGCCAGCCCTGGGAGAGCCCTGCCGAGATGTGGCACTGCTGGTCAGGCTGCAGTTGGGTTCCTCAGCCCTGGGAAGCCTGTGAGGTGGCAGAGCGAGGGCAGGGAAGCAGATGCTGTTCAAGCCATCAATCTCAGTAATGCCTTTTTTTGCGTGGTGGTGGTCCTGCCATACAGTTAATCTCTGAGCAAAGCAGGGCTCTCAGGGTGGATACTGCAATTTAACGGGCTTACTAAAAAAGAAAATACATCGTGGTTTCAGATTGCAAAATGTCTACTAATTTTCAATATTTCCTGATAAACATGGGGCAGGGGGAGGCATTTCAGAAATCTGAATGTAACTTCAGAATTTCAGTTTCTTTCACTTTTACTTTGGATTAAACTTTTTTTTTTTTGGCTGTTATACTTGATATCTTTATCCCATTCTCTACTAGCACTGCCCTGTCATGGAATGTTAAGAGATAACAATATAATTTATTTTAATATAAATTAATTTTACGGTTATTAGAGATGCCACAGTACTAATTTAAAAGCATTATCTTTTGTCGAGTTACGCACTTGACACTTATACATGTCATAAAATATAAAAGAATAAATGAAGGGTTAAAATGATAGATTTGGGAAACCACCTAAAAACTGCAACAGGACTTTTTTCCAAAATAATTTTTCTCTTCTTCCTTTCCCAATCTTTATTACAAAATAAAAAAAGTGACTGAAACACTTTCCTTTTATATAAATGTTTCCATAGATATTTTTCAACCAGCTCTGGTTTTTTTGATTCATTTGCCTCTCAGAATTGAGGCATATAATTCCAAGGGAGAGGAAGGAGATAGGGCACGTGGATGTGCATCTATGGATACTCACACACACACTGTGGTAGCTGCTTGTCTGGAAGGTGCAATGTGGAGGTTGCAACTCAGACATGGCAGCTGCTGGGTCGCAGCACCTCCAAACCAGGGAAGGAACCTTTTTCCTTCTGCGGCACTGTCCTTGTCCCTCCACAGAGAGGGGTGCCTGTTTCCAACAGGCAGAAGAAAGCCCTGGGGGGAGCTCAGTGGTGTTTGTAGACAGGAAAAGCATGGGCCAGCCCTGCAGCCATGTGGGGTGTATGGAAGGGCTGGCAGAGCTCCGGCCGTAGGAGCCAGATGCAATCACTGTGCCCAGAGCAGAATGCTGCTCCAACACCTGAGCACCTTGTGGAGCTGCAGGGGTGGTGTCTTCCCCGACACTGATGCCATCTGCACTCGGTGGCCTGTGGGCACTGAAAGGGTAACGTACCTCTGCCTGACTATACCTGGGTCCCAAATGTGGTGGGTGGGGTGATTCTGAAGAGCTACCTAGGTAGCCATACTGGAACTCAGCTTAGGGTCTAATCCTGCTGTCTTGACCCTGTTTTTGGAATGAACAAGGACATTCTGCTTGTCTACACAGAAAAACACTTGTTTCTTTCTCCCTTAGAGCTCAACTGCTGAGAACAAGCAGCAGTGTTGTTGCCTGCAGAGTGTGATGGACATAAAGCTTCAGGTAAAAAAAGCACCTCAGTCCAAGTCAGAAGGAAGGTTCACTGCTGTGTGAACTGCTGTTGGTTTGGCTCAGAGGATGACTTCTTGGTGCAAAATCTCAGCTGGTGATGAGCAGCTCAGGAAAAGCTTGTTGCAGAGACTGAAAGCAATAGGGAAGAAACTCCTTCTAAACATTTTCTGCTCTTTCCCTCTTAATATGTAAAGCAACCAGTGCGGAATGGTTTCCTCCTACCAAGACATGGGGGGTGCTGGAAACACACATTCTGAGGTGACCATAATCCAAGCCAACAAGGGCATATTAGGAGAATGCAAACTCTCAGGAACTGAAAGCTTTCAGTTGTGGAGCTGTGTAGGGCTGGTGTACCATAGTCACAGGTGGGATTTTGTCTAAATGCAAGTGATTACCAAGAAGTTCTCTCTGGTCCAGGGAGTACCATTGTTCAAAGTGGCTATGCAGTCACCATTTCCATATGGAGACAGATCTGTCATCCTATGAAGGAGATTAATTTTGCAGGCACAGAGATGAGAAGTTGGAGTCCCCTGAGCAAAGTCTCTGCAGCTGCCTCTTCAGCAATGAAGAAAAAGAATTCACTGGTAAAGCTCCCGTACCTTGCAAATCGCATTAGAAAACTGGTTTCAGGATAACTGAAGCCTCTGGAGAAGCTACCAACAGGTGTGATGCCCATGAGCTAGGTACTGTCATCCACTGTGCAGTGTGTCCATTAGAGTGGAAGGGAATACAACTCATCTCCGAGATGTTGTCCGGCAGGCACGGGAATCGCCCTGTAAATGACAAACCCCCAGCATCAGACTGGCCAGGACCTGCAGCTGACTCTGGCAGCATTTTTGCTCTGGTGAATATTATCACGATTGCCCCTAGGCAGCCATCCAAAGCCCATCAGGATCTCTGCCAGATGGTGGGGCAAAGGAGGGCGGTGGCAGGATCAGTTTGGAAGATAAAAGCTCTGTCAGCGTTGACAATGGAGTAAGCCCAAAGCAGAATGACCCAGCCCTGCCCCACACAGGCACGGCCTATTATCTTTTTTTTTTTATGCTCTAGCATACCCAGCACCTACTTCCACACCAAGCACGTGGAGCTGGCAAGTGAAATGCACACCACCTGACAGCACAGAGGAGATGGACTTGATCTAAAGTGCTAATCTCAATGTGCAAGGTGTTCATGCTCTTGTTACTGTCAGTGGAGGTCTGGGCAAGACAGAAGATCCAAATGATGTTATGGGGACCTGACTTTACCCAAGTTTTTATTTGCTGTTGACCCAGTCTGTGCAGACAAAGGAAGCCCAGCCTCACGTACAGAAGTCTCCATCTGGCCAGATGAATGTCACTGTGGATGACACCTCTTGGTGACCACAGAGAGCGTTGCTGTGGAGTCCCCTTCCTCAGGTATCAACAGGGACAGTATGAGTTCACTGCTCCCTACTGCAAACTTCAACTATCACTAAATGCCAGTCTGCAAAGCTCAGCTGGGACCATGTTCCTCTGGACTCTTAATTTTGTGCAGCTTCACCAACAGGAATGACTATGTAGGATGCTCAGCTGCCTTACTGCATCATGCTGCTCTCAGACTCAGCAACTCCTGTGCACATCCAGTAAGGTACACTGGTGGCAAGGTTGAGGTCTTATTTCCTCCTGTGGATGATCCATAAATGGAAAGATGCACTTTGCTCTGGGAAGCTGCACAGGCAAATAGAGAATGCCAGAAATCCTTTGTAAGGACATAAGCATGGCTGTGCACCAAAGAATTAAAGGCTGCCTGGACCCCTCTGAAGGAAGCCACCTGTGAGGAGGCTGGAATACACGGTTTTTCATATTTCAGCCAATAGGTGATGGTCATTATAATGCGGGCCATTTTCCACTTCTTTATGTGTCCAGAAAGATGTGTTTTGAGAGGCAGAGCAGCAGGTATGTAGCAGCAGACCAGCACCCTAGTAGTACAGCAGCCAGCTGAAGCAGAAAAGTCAGGGGCTCTGATTTTGTCTCGTTTCTTTCCATTGCCGACTGTCCATTGTGTGCCAGGGGATGACTAGATGCAGTGCCTCTTACCCCCTGGAGAAAATTTTTAGCCATAAAGCTAGCTGAAACAAGTTTAGAACAGAAAAATAAGGTAGTATGTTTTACCAGTATAGGCAATAAGTAGAATAATTTACCAAGGCAATACATAGACACTCCAGCTCTAGGGAGTGCTAATTTAAGACTGGATTTCTCCTAAAAAGTTTACATTCATTTGGACAAGTTCTCTGAGTTATGTTACTGGGAGGTCAGTTCAGAGAGCTCCTTGTAACTCTCTTTTTTGGATGGGCCTTGAACTCACATACCTGCTCCTCTGCTTGAAGACCCAGTGGAGCATGTAGGTTGGTTTTGGGGTCCTGCAGCTCCATCTTAGTGGCTGGTCTTTTCCCTGGTGTGTCAACCTGGGAGAGGTACTCAGAAGAGCCGTATTGTTTTCTTCTGGAACTAGGCACAAAATCTTTGCTTTCATCCTGTGCAAAGGAAAATAAAGAGTGTTGGGACTCAGGGACTGTGAAGGAGTCTGGAACAGTGATGGGGTTTTGGTCCTGGCTTTGCAGTGCAAGATGCTCTGCATGCAGGCCAGCCCTTGCTTGTCCTCACTTATGGTTATTTCATAAAGATTTTTTTTAAAAAAACCACCCCATCCAGTAATTTTAACTCATGTTATGGGTGTGGAGCCTTTTGCTCAACTGAGTGACTCGTGCACAAATCTGTGCTCAGCCTGCATGGCTTCCTGGCCCAAAGTGCCTGTATCCACAAGGGATTAATGGCAGCAGAAATACCCACAGTTCAATGACTGAAGCAGTTTCTTAAAAACATTAACTCTGACTTTTAACAACCGTAGGTAGGGGGTGCCAGCAACCGAATCTCCCATTTTCTTGGCAATGAGGATGTGATATGTCCTACGCTGGTTTCCTGCTACAGGCATCTAAGTGCCACTTTAAACTCACTAATGTTTTCTTGAATGTCTGCAGACTTATGGGATAGTACCCTGGGATCCAGATGCCTACAATCTGCCTTAGGTCTGGTTGGAGCACCCATGTCTTTTACTGAGGCTGCACCTTGTTGTGAGTCATGGGGTGAGGAGTCTCTGTCAGCCTCCAGCTCCCCGGAGTGCTTTTGCTGTCACTGGCTGGAAAACCTGCAGCACACTGTAAGCACCATCACATAAACACCAGAAACAAAACAAATCATTACAGTGTTGAACTTACAACTGCAGTAACGTCATCAGCTCCTAAGCAAAACACAATGGCTGTACGGCACTACTGAAGGCTTTATCAGCTCAGCTCGCTTCAAGGATGGCATTTTGCTTGCTGAAACATGCAGTGCGCAGCCCTGTGAAGGGGCTGGCAGGCATTAGTGGAACAAATTTGGTCCCTGAACTGTGGCAAAAGGGAGAGCAGGGAAGGTAGAGGCAGCAGCCTCTAAGCCTGGCAGAAAAGCATCTCTGAGATGGACACCAGGCTTTGATGGGCTCTCGGAAAGAAGCTGTGACATCCAGTGGGTCTGGATGGGCAGACATCTGCCCTGAGCTGGCCCTGCTGTAGATGATATCCAGCAAACACTGGACCTGACCTCTCCCTACAACAGAAGTAAGACATGAGCAGCAGCAGCACCTCGGCCAACAGGTGCAACACATGGACCGGTCCCACTGGGACCTTCAACCAACCATGGGCCAGAGGTAAACCGTGGTGGAAAAGACTGCTCATAAAAGTGAGGTGATAACTTTAATTTAATGAACAGATCTCTATTTCTGATGCAGTAGTTGTCTTTAGAGATGAGGTCACTGGGTAAGCATATAGGTGCTCCTTCCCCTGTGCATCTGACAGCGTCAGTCTCATCTCTGCTCTCAGGCCGCATGCATTTATGACTAACAACCCAGATACACTGGTCTCAAAGAATTTGGCAGGTGAAGAGCTGAGCCAAGGCCATAAGGCTGGCTACACACCATGTGTCGATGATGCAGACCAGTATCTCCTGGTACCACACCAGAGCCAGGTCCATGTAGAGCTCAGCATGCTCCATGGCACCACAGGAGGTGATGGGACCCCAAAAGACAATCAGCTGGTCACTGACAAGCACCTGAGAAGCTGCTCTGAACAGCATGTGACCCTCAGGATTTGCACAAAGCAAAACAGAGCCCTTGGACAAAGTTACTGAGGTCCAAGGAAAGATGTGGTGTGGCTGGCTGCTTAAGTAGACGCTTATGTGGCGTCAGCAAGGGTGAAATGGTGACAGTGGATGCACTTTCTATTAAACCCTAAGCAAGGGGTGAGAGGCAGCTCATCCCTGGATGCTGTCAGTGAGACTTTTCCACAAGACCCATCCACCACAAGAAGGTACACATAGCTTCACTTGAAGGAAAGCCTACCTTTAGGTTTTTACCTAATTCATGCAGCACATAGCCCAACTCCAGTCATATTCACGTCACAGCCACAAGACAAATTAAGTGCATTCATCATGTTTTGCTGCCTGCTTATTTGCTCGCTGCCTGCCAGTGCCTTTGGACTAATTCAGGCATTGCAAATTTTCAGCAGTCAAACTTCACACCAGAGAAATACCAACTTCATTATCTGAAACATGAAGCTCAATGGAATGACTGCTTGAGGTCTTGTATCTTCTCAGGTCTTTTATGGAAGCCCGACAAAGGCTGCAAGCACTAGAGGGAGCTGGTCCTGAGGCTGCAGCATCCATCTATCAGCACATACTGCTTTCTGGGTCTCCGAAAGCAGCATTTCAAAGAGCTGCTACTTGCTAAGGGCTGCCAGTACCACCTGTGGCTTTGTTAAAACAGAAGGCTGAAATTACAGCTTGTGCCTTGGCACCTCCTTGCAAGAATTATTTCCAGGAGCCTCCACCTTGCAAAGAGCACATCATGAGTCAGCCATCATGAATATTTCATGGAGGAGGAAGATGTGTACTGGCAAAACTAGCACAGACCTTGTGTTTCCCAAATAGGATTCTTAAGGCAATCTCAGCTTTGGACAGTGGAGCTATGAAGAAGTGCCAGTGATGCCTTCACAGGAAACCTGAATGTGCAAAGTTAGCACAGATCAGTGCCAAGCCTTCTGCTAGAGAAATAACTACATCTTTAACTGAAACACAAATCTCAGCAGAAACAGACTGCTTGTGATATGACACCTATTATAAACTCGAAGACACCCTTCAAAGGCAGATAGGTGTTTTTTTTTTCCAAGGGCATATGCAATAATTTGAGCTGCCCAGATACTTTAAGTTTGGTATATCTGTGTATCTGCAGTCTTTCAGGGTAACTTGATGCTCCTCCTTTAGCTCCTTGAAGCTAAAAATACACTTACTTTATGACCAAGAACTCAGATTTGTGACTATGTGGTATCAGGGTGATGTTGTTATAAAGTATGATGCAGAGAGATACCTAACTTAATGCTCAATGCCACGTGAACTAACCACGCGACTGCTTTCCTGACTGCTTGTCACTGCAGATGCAGGCAAGGCTGGAAGCCAGGTTTCATCAGGGATAGCCAGGGTGACCATGCAGAGGTCAAGCTGTCCTGTCAGGTAGACTTCAGCAGCTGTTGTAGGCACACCTAGCAAATTTGTTCTGACAGTGACTTTGAGACCACCTGCAGAATGTAATGCAGAACTACACTCAGCCCTCGGTGCACTCCTAGGGGGAAGATGGGAAAGAAAATCTAAGTGCCCATTCTTTAGGGATCCATGAGCCCAGCTGCAAGTGGAGACCTCTGCAGCTATGAGACTCAAGGTTGTGGGTGCTGTGAATTCAAACTCCTGGGATAAAGGGAGGCCCAGTTTCCAAGCACATAAGTTCCCGCTATGCAAAAGGATAACCTCAGTCATGTCAGTTCTGCTGGATTCATGAAATCACAGACTGCCTGTGATCCAGGAGGGACCCTGGCCAGGGAGATGATCTTGGCTTGGAACTTCCCACCCTACAGGTGAGACAGAAGCACACACCCCCTTGTCCCTATGACTTCCATCACCTGCTTTAAGCACAGTGTCTGGGTGATGCTATTTCTAGGCATCCCCTTCAATACAGGGAATTTGGGTTGCTCACTGGTGGTGATCAATGGCAGATACCATGCCTTAAGTCCACAATGTATTCTTAGTGTACAAATGTAGCTGGAAGGCCAACCTGCACTTTGTGACACCAGGCAATAGACTCTGCAAAACAAAGCAACCGTGCAAATTCTTCTGTGCTTCTCCTTGCCAGAGAAGTAGAAGTTTTGCAAATGTAAAACTCTTTTCATATCTTCGTGACTTCATCTTTGTTAATACCAGAGCCATTTGGTTATGAATCTGTCCCCTCTGCCACAAAGCCTGTCAGATTACTCAGCTGGCTCCTCCTGAAGACTGGCAATGGCAGCAGCTGTGTAGAGCAGCATTAACTACATAGCAGAGGCAGGAGCTGCAGCAGGAAGCACAATGTGGTTTAACGAACCAGAGGGGCACTCGGTGCCAGTGAGCTTGCTTGAAATACACTGGAGCCTGCAGCTCCAGTGGCAAGTAGAGCTCAATTCTGTGTGTGTCAGCCCTGCTTTAAGGGACTCCCCTCACTGGTGCCAAAGAACAGGAAAAGAGCACAGCCATCCCTGTTGCTCCTGCTTCTTTTCAGGTGGCATATTGACACTGACCAAGAAGGGAGCAGCCCTGTGTAACCAGCCACCATTCATTTGTTTAGGAGATGCCCAGGAAGCATTTCCAGTCCAGCTCTGAGCTTCACACAGGGAAACCATGCAGCTCACCAAAAGAAGCTATATCTCTATAGCTGCTGTTAGAGCCACAGCTCTATCTGAGGCACAACCCTCAGATTTGAATAAATCTGCTCATTTTCATCATTTTTTCATTACTGCAAATTGACAGTGCCATCCAAAGCCACTCTGAAAAGCATACCGTGTCCTACATAAGATGTGACTATGTCTTCTCTGATCTTGGCAAGACCAAATGCTACTATATAGGTATTCATATGGGATTACAAGACCCAAGCAGATGGATCTAATTTCAAGATGTCTAAATTGAGTACTTCACATATGAGATGCTCCTCTGAAGACAGCAGGAGCTGGGAGAGGGCAGCAGTGGCAGTGTGCTCTCCCACTTTCCCCTCCTCCCCCAGCTCCTGCTCAAGCTATAACCATCAGTGGGAGTGTGATGAGTTGCACCTGCACTTTGGAGGGTGGCTTGCAGTGCAGTCAAAACACTGTCTGAAGTGGGGACCTAGACACTTCATTCCCATGGGAATATGACTATAGGTCAATTATCTCACTCTAGAAATAGTGGACAGCCTGAGAGCCCTTGGAGCTCTCCTGCAGGGCAGTGGCTGCATGCTAGGGTCTCCCCTTGAGCAGGGGACGCTTGCTTAAGGTTCTACTCCTTGAGGCTGAGAGATTCCTTGCCACAACAGCTTCTCGGTAAGTGACTAATAGCATGCTAAACTTTGATATCTTAGCTAAGTGATATAAAGGATTGATTGTGCATATAATCCTTCAGACATAAAGAGCTGACCAAGTCTGGGACAAAGACTGGATCCAGCCGCACCTGGACTCCTCTCTGAGAAGGAGTTTAGAAAGCCAGGGTGTCCTTTCTGAACCTCGTGACTCAACAGGAGGGTCTCCCTGACAGCTGGTCTGACCCTGTCCTCTATGCAGTAAATAATCAAGTGTCCCTTGCCATCGAACCTTGTCGCGTTCACTACTAACTTTGTTAAATCACTGTTTTGTATTAATAAATATTTCACTACTTCTCTCTTACGAGTGAAGTTTATCATTCTGCCCAAGACAGCAGCACTTCAGAAAATAAACCATAAGAATTTCAAATCAGGCACCCTACAACTAACAGGCAACTTGGAAAACCCCAGCAACTGAAAGACAAATGTGTTTAACATAGAATACTTACAGGTAGTGTGGTCTGGTGCCAAGCAGAAGCTGCTGTAGGATCACTTGCATAGCTCCTGCGTGTTAGCAGTTCAGATGCGCTTAAGTTACTTTTGGTCCTTCGGGACCCCAGTTCAGGGGCACTCCAGGAATTAGCTGTTGCACTGGTCCTTGCTGAGGTCTGCTCCAAGGAGTTTGTTCTTCTACTGTTCCCTTCCATTTCTGAGAGGTCCACTGAAGACCTACACATGTTTGTAGTACTGAAAGCTGCACTTTTCTCCACTTTGGTTTGAGAGTCCTCCAGGGAATGTAAGCCTTGTCTTGTTCTCCAGGAACTTCTCACAGTGACATGTTTTGTTTCAGAAGAAGCTGCATCTGAAGAGCCATGGTTCTTCCAGCCGATTGTTTCCGAAGGCGGCTCACTGTTCCTCTCTGTGAGTTCAGAAGTCTTTATCATAATGCTGCTTCTGGAGACCACTGTTTCTGCTTTACTTCTTGGTGCTGCCTCTCCAGATCTGTCTAAATTCAGAGCACTTTTATTAATTGATATCTCAAAGGGTGTGGGGAGATTGTTTGTTATTGGTGAAGGCTCATTTGGAGAAACTCTGATGTTGCTGGTGGTAACATGCCTTTCCTTTGCTGCTGTATCTGCACTCGTCCTTGGAGCTGTTGGCTCAGAAGGGAAGATTGTGATGCTGCTTGTCATTTTATTTGTTACCATTTTAAAAACAGACTTCTGTTTTTCTGACTCTGCCTCAGAAACAGTCCCTCCCATGACTGCCTTCATATCCTTTTCAACAATTGCAGGTTTAATGACAGCTTTGGATCTCAGAGCTTCTCTTGGGCTGAACGACCTTCTGGATTTCAGTTCTCCAGTGCTGGCAGGTTTTATACACCTGGTGGAGTCTTCATCATTTACGGTGTTTTTGTCATTTTCAAGAAGTGATGCTCTAAAAACTCCCCTGGAATTGGAGAACTGCTTGGAACCCGTTTTCTTTCTTGACTCAAAATCCAACTGAGTGATTGTTTTTTTGCTTCTTCCCAATTCGTCATCTGAATTAAGTTTTTCCTGGTTACTCTGGATGGTTTTGGAGTCTGTTTTTAACCCAGCATTTACACAATCCATTGCTGAAGCTGAAGACTGCTCCGTGTCTTCTTTATCAAGACCTGTGAGAATCTGCAGAATGTCCTCCTGACTCCTGGAGTGATGGGAACGGTTTGTTAGTGTTGAAGGCCTCACACTTTCAAGTGATGTGCTTGCAAATTCTTTTTCCTGGGAGATTATTGCTCTTTTAGCCCTCCCCTCCAAGGGCTGTTTGTGTGATGCAGCAAAAGTGTTCACTGCTTCTGGTTTGGAGCCAGTGGAGTCCGATGCGGACACATGGGAGGAGAGGTGGTACCTGTGTGCTGAAGCTGTGCCGTTGGAAGAGGCGTGACTACCCCTGGTGAGTGGCATGTCCCCTGAGCAGTCACTGACTTCTGCCTGACTTGTTTTCAGCTTCTCGGCCAAAGAAGCCACCAATTCTCCTTTGCTTGACTTTTCATCCCTTGTGTCAGCACTGGTTTGGCTGTTGCCACGGAGCACCTGAGATGGCTTTTCAGCCCTGGATCTCAGCCCTGTGTCAGCAATAGGTTTGGAAGGTGATTTCCAAGATTTCTGCTCCTGCGCAGCAGGAGGGTATCGGCTGAGGACAGATGGCTGCTCTTTTGATCGCTTCCCCTCATTCTGTGTGATGCAGCCTTCCTTCTGACCAGAAGAAGAAGCGGATTTCTCTTCCAGTCGTTTTGTATCTGTCACAGCACTGTCTGCAAGGGCAGATGCACTAGATGCTTTTCCTGCTTTTCTGTTCATTAAGCTTGGACTGGGCACCTGCTTACCACCGTGGCTGTAGCTATCATTACTAACAGAGAAATCTCTGTTCCTTGTTCTTTCCCGGCGCTGCTGGGGTGAGAGCTCCCTTGGCTTATGCTTGGCAGCTGTCAAATCAGCTGTGACACCTCGGTATTTAGGTCTGTCATGTTTTCCTCTGCTAGAAAAGGTTGTATCTTCATTTTCGACCTCTCCATTCTCCAGGTCTTTCTGTTTCTTTATTTGCATTTTTATTTCTTCTAGCTGACCTGTTAAGAGTTTGTTTTTATTCTGTTCACTTAAGTAACTGTCTTGCAGATCATTGTTTTTGGCTCTCATTTTTTTAAGTTCTTCCTCCAAGGATTCAAAACGTTTGATCTGAGTTTTAAGTTTCTCAATCTCTTGAGTGAGATCTTTCACCTTGTTGTCTTCCTGATTTTGATTCTTTTGGTTTTCTGATTTATTCCTAGTTTCATTTTCTACATGTTTCAGGTAATCCACGCTTCCCTTCCTTCTGGTCTCCTTAGAGGGCAACGCAGAAGTCAAGTCATCCTCAATTCTCAAATCATTTCTGTCCAGGAGATTATTTGATGACCTTTCTAGCAAGTTGGATGCATTTCTAGTTTGATCTGCCCTATTCAGTTTATTGTTTTGTTCTAGTCTCTGTGTTAGCTCCTGAATAATTTTTTCATTCTGCTTTTCTCTTTCATTAAAATGTTTTCTTTCAGTGATAAAGCTCAGTGCTAAGGATTTCAGTTTTTCTAATTCACCTGTTAAGCTCTGCTCAGTTTTATCCAGCCTGTCCTCAGATGCTTCCAGTTCTTTCACTTTCACTCTAAGTATTTCTAATTCTGTAGATATCTTTTTGGTCAAGTTCTTTTCTTCATTGAGGCTAAGACACAGCTGCGTACAGTCGTTCTTGCTCCTGCCAAAAGCCTCCTCCAGCTTCTCCAGCTCTGCCATTCTCCTCTGAAGGTGTTCGATTTCTGACTTCAACTCTCTGGTGAGGCTCTCTTCCTCTTCAAGTTTTTCTTTCATTAACCGGCAAAGCTCTTCAGCCTTCCTAATTTCTTCATCCTTGCCTTCGATCTTCAGCACTCTTTTCCGCAGGGCTTCGATGTCAGCCAGCATGCTGGAGTTGCTGCCTTCTGCCTGGATAACTTTGTCCTGGAGGTCAAGCAGCTCATCCTCTGCTTTCTGCAGATTTTTGGTTGCTTCCTCCAGTTCATCAAGGCGGCGACTAAGACTCTGCAATTTGAATCGTAGGTGCCGATTTGAGGTTTCCTTGTAACCTGTAAATTCTGCCATGTTTATTTTTTATTCCTTTTAGGTGAAAGCTTTGCTTAGTCTGGGTGAATGCTCTGGTCTTTAACACCTTGTGTATTCCTGGTACGTTACTGTTTCTTTGAACAGAGGCAATCTCACCCTGAAGGAAAAAATGCTTAAAGTCAATATAAGAGCTCAGAATATAAATATTCTCACTGTATAAGTTGGTCTGTAAATGTTTATATAAATAACTTTTTAATTAAACACATTTCTGAGTACTAAATTAGGAGAAATGAAACTGCAGAGAGGAGCTGCAGCCCATTTACTTTGGTTATACAGAGTTTCCAAAAACAGCCTGCTCCCAGTAGCTAAGAGGAGGAAGGTCCGTCCTCTGCTGGGGCGCACAATGGCTGGGCCCTCGCCCCAGCACTCAGCACAAGCTGCCCACATGCAAACTCTTGGGCTGCAGAGGTTCAGGCACATGCAGGACTCGGGTCCCCATTAATGGACATGCCCTCACAGCAGACATCCCTCTTGCACCAGTCTCCTGAAGATGCCCTAGAAACAAAGATTCAGGAACCATAAGCAAGACCTAGAAACTAGAAAATGCAACTCCCAGCCATTTGGTGGCCACTGAGGAGGGGGTGAGCTCCCACACAGCCGGCTGGCAGTCAGAGGGGGTGAGAGCTTCTGCCAGTCAGCACTTCCTATCGCCGCCAGCATCTCTCCTGCAGCCCGGACTGCTCAGCAGAATTCTTCAGCTGGGTTGTAGTCACATCCAGAGAACACTGTGCCAGTGGAGTTTCAAGTTTCTCCCTGCTGTTTCAAAAGCTGTTGTTGCCCTCTGCGGCCATCCACTTGCCCACCCAGGAGACGAGCAGTTCTTAACGTTTACGCCTCCCCTCCTTGCTACTGCTGACAATAAGCAGCAATTATAACACACAGGCACACTTTGACACGCTAAATGTAGATCTCTTCCCAGCTCAGCTCAGAGGTGGCCGGGCTTTTTTTTAAACAGTGCTTGGCAGGGAGTATTGGGGGGTGGGGGGGCGGTGGTGGAGGCTGAGCAGGCCAGATGGCTGCTGGGAAAATCTGAAGTCCCTCTTTGGTGCTTGGTATTAGCATCGTCCCCATTGTGTGCGAGGGCTACTGCAAAATGGAGAGGAGGAGGGTGACTGCAGCTTTGACCCATACCCTTGCTCAGGCCATCTTGAAGCAGGACTTGGCCTCCAGCATTTTTGTGGAGCTCCCAGCAGAGTAAACACTCAGGAGTTTCCTATTTTACAGCACCAAGAAGCACAGAGCAGGATGTAGGGAGGAAACAGCACTGGTAAGGGAGACTGCGGTGCCCCGACCTGAAGCCTTTGACTGAAGCTGATTCATTTCCTGCTGGGCAGCCAGCAGGCACTTGCCACACACATCCCGGGCACTGAGTGCATGCCAGGCACCCAGCCACCCCTCTCCCAAGGGACCTCCTGCTCTCTGGGGGAGGCCACCAACCGGTTTGCTTGGTCTCACACACCTCAGGCAGATAGAGTACCGCAACGCGCGCCTGGAGAGGAACCTCAGCACCCCATGCACGGTGGTGCAACCAGCCTTGGCCACATGCCTGTCCCCTCCCTCACCACCATGACCACATCCCGCTCCTGGGCCACTCTCCCTCTCACTGCCCACAGACCGTGAAGGCCACGTGGCTGTCTGCTGACAGGAAAGGCTGTGCAGGCCCCAGCCAGATCCCCTCAAGAAATGTCACCAGAGCGGCACAGGAAAGGCCAAAGCGAGCAGCTTCACAGTGGCCCAAAAACAAAGCCCCATCCCCAGCAGGCCTCAGCACAGGGAGTTAATGGTTAACCCAGCATCAGCCACCCTTGGGAAGCCAGAGCCAGCTGAGCGTGAGGCAGGCAGGGCACAGTGCTGGCTCCAGGCTGCAGCTCCCAAAGAGCTCAGGGGAGAAGGCTGTGCGTGGCCCTCAGGTGTCACACCAGCCAGAGTGGCTCTGTCTCCCAAGTGACAGGTTCCTCACCAGAGATCACTGTGGCTCAGCAAGCTCTGCCAGTTGGACCAGTCCCACAGCCCCCTTTGTGGGAAGGGGTGAGAAACGGAGAGCTGCCTCCACAGGTGGATGAGCAGAGGGGTAGCTCCTCCCTTTCCTCCCCCCCCTTCTATATTCCAAATATAGATCAGCTGATACCTGAATGGAGTGTGACATCCCCCTCCATACATTCAGCACCCTGGGTAAGCCCCACTATGGAGGCCAGTAGAGGCTAAAGCTCAGTGAGCAACTGGGTGCAGAGAGGTGACCGTGCCTTGACAATGGGCTTCTGCAGACAGAAGAAACAATCACCCCAGGAGGTGATGTGGGGTGGGCCAAACCCGGAAGGAAGAGGGTTATGGGCACAGATCCCTGGGAAGGGACCCAGTATCGCTGATGAACCACCCATCTTGTTGTTCCACCAAATCATGCTCCTAAAATGTTCCTACAGAGCCTTTGTGTCCACGTAAGATACTGCTTGGTGAAGAGCCCAGTGTGGGCCATGGGTCAGTATTTAGACTGTCTGGCTACATTGACCCACAGGTCACAAAGAGCAGGAGAGGGATGATGGGACTGAGTCACTAATCTCCTCTGTGGCTGTCAGAGGCTGCTCAGAGGTGAACTCGATTTAGGAGGAAATGCTCAAATCTTTGAATGAAGCAGAAAATTGAACTCAGTAATTAAATGTATGAATGGTGGTGTCCCTCAGGAGCTGCTGACGTTCATATCTTTATTAACAACAGAGGTGGATGTAGAACACTCTCAGCAAGTTCGTGGATGATACTAGACTGGGAGGTGGGGGAAAGCACAGATGATATGCTAGAGCGCAGGGCTGCTACTCAGAGGGACCTTAACAAGCTGGAGAAAGGGCTGGAAAGCAGCCTTAGCAAAATGAAGCCCTAGTCTGGTTCCTGTGGCAGCAGGACAGGCTAGGATGGTGGCTAGAAAGCAGCTTCACAAAAAGGATCTGGGGAGTCTTGGAGAACAAAAAGTTGAACACAGGTCAGAACTGTGTTCTTCTGGCTGAGAAGGCCAACCATAGACCGGGCTGTGTCAGCAAGTGTGCAGCCGGCAGGTTGAGGGAGGTGAGCCTTCCTCTCTGGCTCTCATGAGGCCACCTAGAATGCAGCATGTAGTTTGGGAATGCCCAGTACAAGAAAGACACAGATGTACTGGGTTGAGTCCAGCACAGGCCACCAGGATGGCCATGGGCAGAAGCAGTGGACATACAAGGATACACTGAGGGAACTGGGTTTACTCAGCCTGAAGAAGAGAAGACAAAAAGTTTTTGCTGCTTGCAGCTACCAAACGGGATGGTGTAGAGAAGACAGTCAGGCTCTCTTCTGAGGTACACAATGAAAGAAACAAACGATACAAGCTGCAAGAAGAAAAATTCTAAGTAGATATTAGGACTTCGCCCCGACACCGTGAGACTGGTCAAACACTGGTACAGGGTCCCATAGAGGCTGTGGGACCTCCATCCATGGAGGTACTCAGAGCTCTACTGGAGACAGCTCTGGAGCTCTCCAATGCCTCTCCAGCTGACATGATTTACTGCAAAAGATGAAAGAGGCTCAATCTACTTCGCTTAATAAGGAGAAGGAGACCCAAAGCAACATCTTCTAGAAACAAATATGTTGAGAGAAATTATCATGAGAAGCCTTCTAGCAGAAGGCCCTCTTGGGGCCTTTCCAAGCCCAGTGCTTGGAAACAGAACCCTAAACAAATCAGTATTGCAAATAAAATGCACATTTATAAGATTGAGGGGAATCAGCCAATATAAAATGCTAACTTAGATGCAGTGGCTGTTTTAAGCCGGTCGTGCTTTGAGTGAGGGCTTGGACCAGAGATGTCCAGGGGTATTTCCAGCCTAAACTACTCTGCCTGTTCATGACTTTCTCTAATCTGTCACTGGTATCAAAATATTGAAGGAATGGTGCAGGATTCAGACACTGGGACTCTTATTAATGCTTACTGATTAATTAATTAATATTAATTAATAATTAATTAATATTTAATATTAATTAATATTAATAATTAATATTGTTGGGGGATGTGTAAACAGGACTTGTTAAATAAATCTAGTAAGGCAGTAACTTGCCCAGCTTGTAAAGGTACTGAACAAACTGACATGGATATATGGACTTCTGATTTCTCTCTTTTTGGAAAGTGAGAAGTTCTCATCCTAGTTCCATTTTACATTTTTAGAAAAAAACAAAACAAAACAAAAACAGGAAAAGAGGATGATATTTTTCACAATCAAACAAAACTGTGGCAATGGCAAATATAATAAGGACAGTTCAGTTAAACAGCCGTCTGAGTCACTTATAAAGATTAAAGACTCTGAAGGGCTCTATCCTGGAAACACTGAAAGGGCTTAAATGGCCACAGCAGAAATCTTATCTACAAAAGCTGCTGCAGCTCAGATGCAGACCCTCTTGGCTGTATCAGCAGGAAATACTGAGCAGAAGTATGACAGTAGAAATGACATTATTTTCTATATGTACTGGACTGAGTATTTACACACCCAAGTCTGACGCATCTCACCTTGCTTAAGTAGTGACAGAGCAAGAGGCACACCTACAAATTGCTCTTGAGTCTTCTAGATTCAAAGAGAAAAGGACACTTCAGTGTCTTCATCAGACCTTTCCAGGGAGACATGACTTTCCACAGGAGGAGATGAATCACCCTTTGAGGGATCGTACTCTGTTCACTGATGATGAAGGGAACCTAGCCATGGGCTCAGGAACAGGTATCTGGATGGTAGTTGTCTCTCCTGGGAATGATGTCCCCTCTCTCCAGGGGCCATGCATCAAAAACACAAATGAAAAGTTTGGGAAAACCCGAGGAAAGTTTTGGGAAAGCTCAGAAAAGTAGTCAGGACTGCTTTTTTACCCTTTAAAAGTCTAAGAAATCACAGTTTTTCACCTGAATAACAAGGGCAATCCTGCATTAAGCCAAGAACCACAATAAAATCTATTTGGATTTGAGTTGTTCAAAAAACGCCCTTCTGATGAGACACGTAGAAGCCTGGGGAATCTCAAATTACCAATTATTCAAAGCAAATATCAAGGCAAAATGTGTGGCCAGTAAATACCTAGAAGGAGAAAAGATTTTCTCTGATCTAAAAGGTTCTTCATTACAGCACATTAGCACATTTCACAAGTGAAACATGGCACACAATTTAACTGACTCACTGCTGTGAATTTACCAGGATTCACTATTTAAATTACTCATTCTGATTTTACTTTTCCCCATGGAGTTGTCATTGGGTTTTCTGGTCTTCTTCAACAAGAGTGTGTATCTCCTAACTTTATTTATGTTTATCATTATCAATTGTATCCTCCCCATTTCATACAGATTGTCTTTCAGGGCTTTTTTGGCCTGAAAGGTTTTGACCACAGCATCCTGTTTAACACCTGTGAGAATTCAGTATTCAGGACACTATTATTAGGGTACTTTCAAGATTCTGAATTACCCTTCACGTTCTTAAATTTAATTTTTTCTCCATACTCAGTTTTGCTCATCATTATCTACAGTTTTATGAAAACATTTCTTTAACAGCATCACTGGATATAAACTTCCATGGGACTATATTGTCTTGTTTGCACAAAACACACACAAGTCAGTTCCCAGCTGTGCATGGAGGCCAAAACCCTCTAGCTAGAAACATTTGTGCTAGCTGAAACACTTGATGAATTGGGAATAATCATCTTTTATTTCAGGAACAGCGATTAAATGACTACTACTTGAGACCTATGCAGATAATCTCTGCCAGAACTGCTCCTCTTCAGATGCACAGAAGCATCGTACCCTCCATGTCATGTTCCTTGACCCCACAAGCTCTGTGTTTCACAATGTCCCCAACATACCCACGTTGGCACCCACTCCTACTATGTTCTCAGCTATGCCAAGATAAAAATCCTGCAAGCTGCCATGTGTGTTTCTTGAGTGCTAGAAGACTCTTCTATCTCTTATGAGCACATTTTGCACTTAATCTTTGGGTTTTTTTGTCTTTTTGCTTGTGATTTTATACTGATAATGCAACATACCTCACTGTGGTTGGGGGAGCCTGGGCCCCCAGTGACAGCACTGCTGGTCTTCCACAATACCCATCATCAAAAGGGTAACGTTGCATCATATATATTAAGTTACTTAACTTTACCTAATCCTAAAGACAAATGAGAATTATTAATGTATTGGCCAACAGCCAGTTTTTGTTCATTTCTTCTTTTGCTCTTGAAGCAGTAGGGGTTTCCAGTACACCCTGGAGAGCAGCACTCATCACAGGCAATAGAAAATCAATAGATACAAACACAAATATAATCAGAGAGAAGAACAGTGATTTGCCCCACTGTAGTTGGAGTCCTTCCAAATCCACATGAGTTACGAGCTTTGTCTTCCTCAGCTGACAGGTGGTCTAGTTTCAGGGGAGAAGAAGAGTGGGGCTATTGTCCATGCTCTCGTGGATAGGGCGTAAACCTTGTACTATTCCATCCACCTCCCTAGATGCTGGGGTGAGCTTGGATCCTCACTGTTCTGTTTTCTGCTAAATTACTACTCAGAATACCCATGGGAACTGTATTTTTGCACTGAGCACAATGCTGGGAGTGTTTGCACACACCTGGGGAAAGTGAGCCTTAGGCAACGCAGGTCTTCAGATTATGTATTCAAATTGCTTTAGGAGGCTGACAGTCACTTCAGGCATAAGGACAGCTCTGGAGACATAGAGCAGCAAAACCTGGCATAGCAAGGGAGCTCCTCTGAGCAGCCCCAGATGGCCAAGCAGGCCAGGGGGTAGTTGATTAGACTACGTTCTGGTTCTAATGCACACTTTTCTACCTGAAGTATAGGTTAGGTGTGCTTGTTGGATTATGCCCCATGTGCATATACATCTGCAGTTTTAATTAAAGTGCTTCTGGTATTTCAAACATATGCAAGGGAGCATGAGCATATCACACTCAAATGCAGTAATGCTTCCGACGATTCATGCTTGCATCGCAGCTGAACATGGTGACAGCATCAGCGGGATTCTTCTTTCCTGCCCCAGAGTGGAATGGGTTGGGAGGAGTTCAGCATGTCATTCTTCATTTGTAAAGCAAAATTTCTCTGCCATTTTGTATAGAAAAAGGACATGGGTGTCACAAATTGCAGCAGATGAGAATACTATGCCTAAGCCTTCAGTCAGTTAAAGAGAGAAAAAAGGAAAATTTTTCTTAATTTCATTTTCACTGAATTTCACTGAATTTTTAGAGTTGGAAGGGACCACAGAGATCATC
>JAOXJM010000009.1:7979559-7998617 GCA_026413425.1 Tringa solitaria | reverse complement strand
AGATGATCTCTAGGGTCCCTTCCAACTCTAAAAATTCAGTGAAATTCAGTGAAAAAAAAAAAAAAAAGGGGGGGAGGGGGAATGGGGAGGCAGGAGGTGGGGGGAAGAGCACTGCTCTGCAAATCAGCTCAAAATGTAGGCAGCAGAGGAAAAAGTGAATGGAGATGGTGTGTGAGTAAGGGCTGGGGAACATGCTTCTGTTGAAAGTCAGGGAAAGAAAGCTGGAGAATGGGGCTTGCCACTGCTGCTGCTCAGGGGAGGTGCAGGGAAGGTGACCAAGGCTCAAGGAGTGTTGTGTGGCAATCAAGGTGCCACACAGCAATCGAGGCAGTCAACAGGGCACAAGTGTTTTCTGTACTCAGCAGTTGCTGTTTTACTCTGCTTGTGCCTAAAATCAGCCTCACATCCGCAGCTATTTCACACTCAGCTTATCAGGACCTCCTTTGCTGCCTATGCTCCGCAGAGACCAAGCGCCCACGGAGCCCCCTCCATCTTCCAATCACCGCAGGAAGCCAGCCCCTCCACTTCCACAGCAGGTTGCTCCTGCGTTCACCTTCAAACACACAGTTTCATAGCTTTCCCAAAACGCTGATGATACTCACTCTCCCCTTCACTGTACCTATGTGAGAGTTCGTTTCAGGCAAAAAGAAATGCCCTATTCCAAACCATGCTTCATGTTGCTACGCTTTGCTGAACGCAAAAAGCTACCTAAAGGCAACATCCAGAGAATTTAAGAACATATGCAAGCAGTTTGTAATATACTACAGCCAAATCTCACATAGAAACATCAACACCCACATTTCACAGGATACTTTTACGCTAAGACATTCATCACTCACACTCAACAACATTAAAACCAGCAGCTATACAGAACGGTACATAAACAACCGAGTGAGAAATTTCATTAGGATTTCTTGACTGCTCCAAGTTCAAATTCTCATCACAACGCAGTACTAGCAGTTATTTATTATCACAATTATTGTTCTCCAGTAAAAACAGATATATCTCCAAATGATTCACACTACCTGAGGAATTAATGTTTTTTCAGCTTTGTTCCAGATCCTAGGTCAGGAATCTCTATTCTGGTAAATTCCACTAAGGTATCACATGTAACAACAAGTTCCTGAAGCAGTTTCATCAGATTTTCCCTTTAAGGTAACCGACTGCACTCCCACGTGAGGCACAGGCACCTCAAAGGCACAAGCAGCTGAAAGTGCTGCAGTGGAATCAGATGATCAGCATGAGCTTGGAGTCTCTGCAGCCTCCTCTCAGCTTCAGAAACGAATTTCAAAGCGATTTTCAGACCAACCCAATGGCGAAGCCACAAGCCGGTGCTGTAGCTTAAAACCTAGATAATGTATATGAAAGCAATTCAAATAAAAGCAATTTTGAGAACGAATGTGAAAACAAAGTCTGACGGATTCTGTTGCAACACATAACGTGGATGCAGCACTGCAGCAAACGCTGTCACTCCCAGCTGTGCAGTGCGGCATGCAGCATAGTGCGGCAGAGCTGACAACAGCAGGAGGCAGAGTCACACTGCTAGGCGCCCACACTGCACAGCCTTGAGCTGCTTTACCTTTCTGTGACCGCCTGGACTGTACACGGCAGGAAAACGTGAAAAGTAAACATTCAAGGTAAAGAGAAATGTGCTCCAGCTAATTAAAGAGCTACTTGAGTTTATGGCCATTGTAATCAGCCACACAAAAAGGCACATTCTCAGCTCAGGTTGAAGCTACCACTGTTGAGGTCAATCAGAACACTGCAACACATACATGAAAAGCATGGACACAGGTCAAACCACGTTACACAACGTGCTTGCTCTTTCACCCCTACTCCACCTTTTCCTACCGTGGCATTTGCACTTCCACAAAGCAGCACGCTTGCTGCTGCCTGCTCCCGCACCCTGGAGTAGCTGTGGGCACTTGATGATGGGATGACCTGTTGTTCCTGCTGCCTCCCACAGTGGCAGTGGGGCTGTCCCGCAGCAGAGCTGCTGTGCTACCAGAAAGCAGGTTTGTCCCTCAGCCAGTGCCTTGCCGAGAGGCAGGCCAGGCAGCCCTCTCACATCACCTGCACGCAGCAACAGATACTTTTCTCTCCTATCGTGCAGCCTGACACATGAGCCCCAAGCTTCAGGGGTTTTGTAATATTAACCACCAAAGCCAATTCCTACCAGGGCTAAGAAAGCATTTCTCATCTCCTGCTGCTCCGCTTTTCCAAAGGCATGCAGTGCACACTCAAGGATGCGTGTCTGGTCTTAGCCACAACGCTCTTTGCAGCATGTCTGAATGAAATCTGTCCTGCTACTTCTGAGCCAAATGATCACAAATCCAACCAAAGAACTTGGTTTTCATAGCAAAAAGACTTACTTAAATTCACCAACGCCTCCCCCAGCCATCAAGTTTGCAATTTGAAATCACAAACCTCAAAAATGGCTAAGTTAATGACTTAATTTGATACTAAGTGAGGTTTGATACTATGGCCTGGGCTGTATGGCAGGTCAAACTATGACTTAATCTTTGACTTAAAAACCAATTAGCTAAGTAAATTCAGAACTATAAATGTTTACATGCAGGGGCTAGTCCATGCAGTACTGATCAAAGTTGTTAAAACCTACACTTTCCCCTTCATGACTGAAAAGGGCAAAACCACTATACGTTCCTCCCAAACCATGACAGACAGTGAGGGGGTGGTGAGGAAGCACCTGCACTTAGCCACCCAAGTCCCACCCCGCTTCCTCCTGGAGCACCCAGGAGTGGGATCTGCCCAGAGAGCCAGGCCAGTCTGCCCACCTCTGCCATCAAGGGAAGAGGAGGGCTGGCACCGAGCATGGCTGGGTTACGGACAAACAATTCCCTGAGAGCCAGGACAGCACAGGGGATGAGGGGATGGCCGAAATTACACTGCAGTGGGCCAAGGAGCACCAGTACAAAATTTCCAGCTCACAGAAAATATTTATACAGGTGAGACCAGTGCACTTTGCTAGCCCAAGTTCAATACAGCTGATCAGACCCCGGACAATACGGCTCAAATGTTACTTCGAGAAGAAAATATTTGAGGTTTGCCCAATCCAGTAAAGCTCTGACAAACAGCCAAAATTGTTGCAACTTAATAAGCACTGGAAACTTTTGCACTGAAGTCCTCTAAACATGGCGTCTGTACTCCTGCTGCCCAAACCTGGGCAGTGCTTTGTGCGAGCAGGAACTCTGCAAAGGCAGCACATCCAAAGTCACCATGAAAGCAAGACGGCAGCAGAGATACAAAGACAGGCAGCAATGAATGTGCCCAGGGGATGCTATCACTGCATAAGTGACCTCACAGACTTTGGACTAGATCCTCAGACTGAAGTTTCACAGTCATTTTTAGGTAGCCCTGCACTGCGCCTGCTCCCTTCTAGCCCCATGCTCCCCTCCCCCGGCCACACAAAACCAACCCTGCAGCCAGGCTGGGAATTCGGGAGAGGTAAAAGCAGTGGGGAGGAAACTGATAGTTAATTTCCCATTGCTGCATGAAATTTGCCTTTGCTGGGATAGGGCTGGAAAGGGCACCCAGAGGAGAAAGCAGCTGGGACAAGGGGAAAGGCAAATGCACCCTCTCCAGCCACAGTGCCACCTGCCCTGATGCAGCACTGCCCGAAGCTATGGCTGGAGAGGACGTGAAAATCCCCATCTCTCCTCCAAGCTGACAGAGCTGCAGCAGTGAGCAAGCAGCTCTCATCTGCCCACTGCCACACAGAAACAAACTTAGCAGCTGATGTTTCCTTACACTATAGCTCTGTATTTCAGCAATTTTGTTCCTAAGCAAATAAATTATCCATTTTCTTCCTGGGGCTATTGGTGTGGACCCTTATGGTACCACTATCAGCTGAGCTTATCCAGCTCTCAAAAAAAAAAGGCTGTATAGCATGCTGATTGCTAAGTATATCAAAATTCATTTTCTAAACAGCCCTTTTACTGTGCATTCACCTTTCCGGATTGTGTCTCTGTGAGAACCTCAAACCTTCAGGAATACAAACGTTAAATTTACTGCACAACCACTGCAAGAAAGCACCAAAATAGTCTCAGCTCTGTTTGACAGAGAAAGAAACAGAAACTGGCTGTGGAGGGCGATTATGCTCCTGTGCACACAGCTGGTGTGCTCAGGTAAGGCTGCTTGTTGCACCTGCGTATCTTACTCCACCCTGGGAGGGTTAAAGAACGCAGGGCTGAACTGTGCTTTACAACCCTTATCTGCCCAGATTAGGGCCTGGGCAGGAGAAGATCACTGCCAAAACCTACAAAGACAAAGCCAGAGACACAAAAAAATTAAGGCCTGAACTGCCATATTTTGTTGGCGGACATCCAATGCCACACTTCATATTTGATAATTTAAAAAAATGCTTTGATTTTCAGGCAGCTGAATCAACCCAAACCCCACCGACTCCGTGGAAATGACATGCCTGCAGTGCCTTCTCGGAGTCAGGGTGGTTATGAAAGTTCCTGAATCTGGCGAATTAAAGGCAAACCATTTGTGGGTTTTCCACCAAAACCCGATTCTCCCACCAACTCTAAACCCTGAAATCCAGAGAGATGTGACTGTCACAGGCTGCCTTCCGTTACCCTGGCAAACATCCGAGTTTGGACAGGGAGATGAATCCCACCTTTGGTGACTGCACAGAGAAGAGGAGATCAAACTAAGGGACTCAAAGCCTTCCAAAGATGTAGCCTGCCTAAAGCAGAGGGAATAACAGTATGGAAGGGTGAAGCAGACCGCCAGCACCAGGGATGCAGGAAGTGCTGGCAACCCTCACTTGCCCATCAGCTCTCACCAAGTATTTCAACACTCGTGCTAATTCGCATATGCAGATCCAAATATTACCCAAGGCAAAATGACTGTACAATAGTCCTTACACTTGTGAAGATGTCACTAACAAAGCCATAACCACCACAAGTAGTGCTCTCCCTTCCAATACGTTTTAAGAGTTCCTATGACGTGCACTGTACTAGTTGGTGCAAAACAGATTACTGATACTAATCAGTACCATCATGTGAATCTTCCAATCCAAATGGCTTCCTAAAAAGATTAGTTGCTTCATTTTAATGTAATGAATTTATCAGAATTGTCCTATTTTGTTATTTGGCTCAATCATGCCAGCCACACTTTCTGAAAAGCCTCCATGAAGAAGGAGGCACATATTGTCTGGTTCCTCACCGACCGCAGCCCTCAATGGGAAGGAAGGGTTTAGCACAACCTCAGAGCGCCTGTGTTACAGTAAGGTCATGCTCAAAGATGTAATCACCAACCCATTTTAACAAACAAAATAATGTGGTCTAGATTCTAAGGCATACCAGGCTTTTAAACATTACCATTTCTGGTAATAGCCACATTTGAGAGTATTTTTTTTAACAAGAGCTATTTTTGTCTACACATCCCAACTCATGTTAAACAAATTCAGTAACTTATTCTCAGTTGGGCCAAATTTTCAGACCACAGAGGAAGACGGAGAGCTAGTGAAGACTCCAAATTGCTGTAACTTATTTTGACTTCCTAGAAAGTACAAATCAGTCAGGTTGTCCTGTACTGGGGTGAAGAAACTACCATTTGTAGGATTTGGGGAAGCTGAGGCTGAAGGCCTGCTCCGGGCAGGCACAGGGATTAATTAATGGGGACCTCTTGAATTGCTCTTTTTCTCCCACACCCCCATGCCCCAATTCACTCCTGCCTGCAGGAACTTTCAGCCACACATTCAAAAGAAACGCAGGACCCGGCTCTTCAAGCCCTCCTCCTCCCCGCAGTGCCCAGCCTGGCACAGAGGGCTGGCTGCCCCAGCTGCCCCGCCACGCTCCTGGCCAGGGGTCCTGCACTCCATTGCTCCCTCAGGGCAGGGGTCAGCCTGGCAGCCAGTGCCAACCGTTTTCTGCTGTCCTTACCGCCGCAGAGCTGGTATAATGCAGGAATTACGCTCCTGCGAGCATTGCAGATGTGAGACAGCCATGGAGCACGCTGCCTCTACCGAAATGCACTGCATGAACTGACCAGAGCACATCGCTGTATGTTTGGAACTCACACAGAGAGCACTGAGGAACACTGTCCCTCCTCATGATCCAGCAGATGCATATCTCTGCCAAGAGACTGGAGGCATGTGGTAAGTAACTGCATTTTTTTCCCAAAGCTCTGAATGCCTGAGACTACTCCAGGGTTGTAAAAACACTTCCCCCTTTGGCTGTCATGGCTGTGTGCGACCCTGTGGGGAGGTGCTCGCCCTCAGCTGGACACTTGATAATGAACAACCCCAACACAGGCTGCAATGACGAGCGCTCTGTCCTGTGATTGTCGTGGAAGATTTTAACAATTAAAATCTGATCCCACTGCACCTAACTCGAACGTGCCGATTAGTTGGGATGGTCACTTTAACTTGTGTTTCATTGGTTTTAAAGCTTCAGATGTAGCATTAGAAGATTAAAAAAAAATATGCAGATTTGCAATGAAAGCACAGTCACCAAGGACAACCACCAAATGTCTGCAACTCCACTTGCTTCACACACCAGCATGAGAGACACCTGGCAAAGCCAAATACGTGACTTTCAAGACGTTCTATGAAGAGAAAAAGAAAGGTTTCACAACACTCCATCAATGAATTCCCTCACGACGGAGGAGCAAAGAAGGCTGAAGTGATTAACAAAGGCAGAGCGTCGGAAAACCTCATGTAGAAAAGGGAGAACATTATTAATTATACAATAAATGTGGGTGGGCTGGAGAAAGAAAGAGGAATTCAGAAAAAATAAGCAACAGGAAAGGGAGTATGTGGCTGCAACAAGAAAAAAAACCCCACGGTTATTCACAGAAAGAGAGCGCGTGGAAACCTCTAAAATCTCAACGACACCACAACTGAACGGCGACCACCGGGGGGTCTAGGACCCTCCCCCAAGGCAGCCCTGAAGGACCGTGCCCTTCCCGGGCGGGGACCGAGCGCTGGTGGGGCCGCTTCTCCGGTCAGGAAAGCGGCTGTTCCGGTCACGTCGGAAGCGGCCCCATTTCCGAGGGAGAGCCGAGGCCCCAGCGGGCGCCTCAGGGCCCGGTCGCCCGCGATGTGGCGGCGGCGGGGGGATCCCCGGGATCCCCGGCGCAGCCACACCGCGGGCGACCCGGCCCTGAGGCGCCCGCCCGGGCAGGGAAGGCGGTTTGCCGTCCGCGGAGACAAAGCGGATGCCTCAAATTCCTACCCGTCCCGCCGGTCTGGCGGGGTCTGCGGCACCCCCCGCCCGCCCCCTCGTCGCCCACCTCTACCTACCTGGGCGGTGGGGAGCGGCCGGTCTCCCTTCCCGCCGGCGGGACAGCCCGGGCTTGGGCAGCCGCAGCCCGCGGGGGGCTCCAGGCTCGGGCGGCGGGTGCGGGCGCTGACAATGAGGGGAGGGACGGGGGACCGGGCGGTGCTTGACGTCAAGGGTAGCGGGGCGGGGGCTGCCGGACCCGGCCCGGACGCGGTGCAGCTCCGCGGCGCCCTCCCCCGGCTCTGGGAGAGGACGGTGAGGGAGTGTCGGCCATTTTGGAGGGTGGTGGAGAGGGGCCGGGTGTGGGGGTGACCTCCTGTTATCGCCGAGGGGCTGCGGCCTTCTGAGGGGCCCCGGGAGGGAAACGGGGAAGGCGGGGTGGGTGTCGTGGGGCGGCTGCGGGACGGGGGGGAAGATGCGGCCGTCCGATCCGGGGTTTCCCCGTGGGTCTGTGGAGAGCCCTCCAGACCGAGTCCCTTTGTGGTTCCACCCGGGACCACTGCCACCTCAGGGTTCTGGAGGGGCTGGTTGGGCGGTGGACACTGTCGGTGCCGTTGCAGGCCCTCCCCTCTGCCCCGTAACGTGAGGCAGGTACAAGAGGGTCTCATCTCCCAAAAATCAGGGCAGAGGGCTGTATGCTAGATGGCGCTGAGAGGTTTGTCCTTCAGGGCCTTTGTATCAACTCCCCTTCTGTGTTTGTGTCTTGGAAAGTGGGACTTGGGGTTGAATCCAGTGGGGACTCGGCTATGGCTGTTTCCACCTTGGGGGCGCGCAAAGATGTTGAGATGGAATCAGAGGGAAGAGACCTTCCCGCAGTAACCAGGAAAAGCTGCTCAAAGTGTCACTCGGCTGTAGGCCAAGCCCCAGGAGTTAGGTGAGGGTGACGCTGAGGAGCGATGGCTCGGTGCGTGGTGTAGCACTGGGCGCCCAACTGAGCCACAGGGGATCCAGTCAGCAGCCATGAGCCCATCCAGGCCCAGCCACGCAGCTGGACATGGCAGTCTGGCATGCATCCTCCCCCTTTGCCAGTAGGCACCCTAACTAAAAGTGTATTTCCAACACTGCCAGACAATGCAAAAGGAAGATGCTTTGAGCACTAGGTGATTTGGCTTGTAACACTGATAGAATATTGTCCATCTGTCTGATAAAATTCAGACATTTTATCTGAGTTAAAATATTACTCTTTGTTTCCATAGCACAGTCTGAAATACACTTGTTCTGAGTCAACACTTTAAAATGAGTTTTCTAGGTTTATAGCTAAAATAGAAGCTCGGACAAAGGTGCAGAATGAACAGGACCTTACTTGTAGGCAGACTGAGGAGGGCTTGTGGACAGTCATTCTAGCTGGGGAAGGTATTTGCTTTCCTGAAACTCCACCCGCACACCAGCATTCAGGAGCAGAGGTACATGTTACGTGTGCTCTGCAGTACAACCACATTCCGTGGTTTTTTTGGTTCCCTGCTTTACAGATGCTACTTCCAATTTGCAAACTGGTATGAGGGAGATTTGCTAATAAAATGCCAGCTCTTGCACTCTGTCTAGCAATGGCATAGCCTTGTAACTAGGAGATGAAATGGAAAAAAAAAATTGTTTTTTGTTTTAGCATGTGCTAAATGCATGTGCTCTAAGCTTGCAGGGGGTTGTGTACATTAGAGCCTAGGCTGCCTTCCATGTCTTTCTTGGATTTCCTGTGCTGGTAGAGAGTGTGCTTGAGTACTTTTTCATAGAGTTTATGGTGAAACTCACTGCTGCAGCATGATATTGGCACCAAACATTCCTAAGTATTTCAAAAAAGCATGAAACAAATGAGGGGAAGAAAATTGCTGTCAGGGGCTGTCAGGGGACCACAATGATGCCGCCTCTGACCAAAGAACCTGAAGAGACATTAGGAAAGTGTCATTACAATGTGTGGCGTATTTTTCTACTTTTCCTCAGGCATAATATACTTGCGGTTGTCCTCATTAGTTCCCACAGTGAAAACAGCTAAAAGTGTATCAAAAGTCTAATTGCCTCCCTAGATATGGCTGGGTACAGCCAAATAGAGAAGATCCAACTCTATATCAAGTTCTCAATATGGAGGACATGAAGGAATTTAGAGCACAGAGATGTTTGGAGTCCAAAACCTCTGGTTATGAGGCCAGAAGTGAAGTTGGCTCAGGTGGCATTGGTCCTGCAGAACCAGCTCACGGTAGGAGCAAAACAGGGCATGTGGAACACACTCATCTTCTGGATCAATTAGTTGAGAAATGTTGTGGGTGGACCACCCCATATGCAAAGTCAGCATAATGGAATCTACTTGATCTTGCTGAAGGTAGTTCAGGAAGTATCTGATGTTGATGACACTGGCCACATCCAGTATCAGTCTTCCCGGGACAACCACCACATGCATATGAAGGTAGGTTTTTGTAATGGAGGTTCTTCAAGAAAATCTTTCCACCCTCTTTTGTGTCTGTAGCAAAACTGGATCTGAAGAGTACTTCAGCATTCTGAGGAGATCTGAAAGGATGTTTTTGGGATGGTCTTTCAGGTGGATGCAAAATGGCTGCCAGGCGTGTGGTTACAGAGAAGCGTATACCAGAGTGCTCCATACAGGCTGTCTGGCAATGTTGGAAGGTGTAGACCTGATGGTGACTGTAGACACAGCCTTAGTGAGAAAAAATCCAGCATTTTCTTTCTGGATAGAAAGAGCACTGTGCAAAGCCCATGATTTTCAATAGCTTCAAGTGCCAAGAGGTGGCATCTGTCTGGCCCAAAGTAACAGCAGCCTTCATAGGCACCAGCTGGGGCCCACAAGACAAGCCACCCTTGCATTGGAGAGGTTTAGACATCCTGCAAGGTGTTTAAACTTAAAATATAAAGGTACTGCAGTTGGTAGGAAATCAATGTGTTTGTCTCCATCCAAACATGGGTGTTTGGCCAACATGCCCCAGAGAGCAGTCACCCATGAGAGATCCTGAGTGGCCAAGCAGTTCTACCCTAGTTCAGCCCTGTTGACTCACTGACATAAAGTCCCTGTGCAGGTTCCATGTGGATCCAAGCATCTGAGGAAGCGTCGGATACAGGCACTTCAAATGTGGGACACTTAAATTGTCAGGATATGTGCACTTTAACACCTCTTGAAGTGCACATATCCTGGGCCTAGCACTGAGGTGCAGGTGTGTAAATAGCAGCACAGCTTTGTCCATAGGTATGAGGATAACATGTTCTCCACTTATCACAGAGATTTAGGTGGAAGTGGCCTCTCTCCTCCTCTAGCCTCCCCCTTGTAGGCTCAGGAGCTGCATTGACATTGGTGTCCTGCAGGAATGCAATGCTAAGAACACGATAGTGTTGGGATGTTGTGAAGTCTCCTTCTCTGGAGATATTCGAAACCCACCTGGTCAAAATCCTGTGCAACCTGCTCTGGGTGAACCTGCTCTAGCAGGGGGTTGGATTGGATGATCTCTGAAGGTCCCTTCCAATTCCTGCCATTCAGTGATTCTGTATCTTGTTAGTACAAAAAATGACCTGAGACCCCGAGGTGTTTAGTGATGCTTTTTTTTGACATTTCACGGTGCAGCCTTGTGACCCAGAAAACTATTCATCAAACAACTGCTCCCCAAGGGCAAGGAAGGCATTGTGAAAGCTCTGTGCCAGCTGTTACCTGACAGCATGCCATATGTTGGCACTTTACTGGTGGTGGAGCACCTGTGGGATCCAGGGCAGGACAAGGGTGAGGCAAAGGGCCTGTCTATACCGCCAGGCTCAGCAGCACCATCATGTAGAAGGCTGTATGTAATGAGTGGGACCAGCAGCAAGGCTTGGTTAGCACCCTTAACCTTTGACAGGCTCAGCTGATATGTGCTGGATGCTCACCAAAAGGCTTCATCCTTCAGGGACATCCTAAAGGCCCAAAGCTCTTGGGCCCTGGCTGCACTATCAAAAGTTCCCCTGGTTGGCAGAGGTCAGACTTTGGAAATGGCAGCTAAGTCACAACTCTTAAAGAGGAGTCTTCCATGAAGCCCAACCCTGTTCTAGCACTGACCAAGGATTTTGAGACCTCCCGCACCATGGCCTCCAGGAGGACAAGGACATTGACCTCCTCACAGCTCCACTCCTGATATGCTGTGGAGGAAGCCTTGTCCCAGGGCAGAAGGGAGTCACAGGTGCATTCACCACCCTGGTTCATAGTTCAGTCCCCATCATTATGAATATGGAAATTTGATCTCTGAGATGGACTCAGGGGCTTCAGAGGAACATGTTCAGGAGAGGATGAGACAAGAAGGGACAAAAAAAGGAATGTGTCTCCCCAAGGCAGGGCCTCTCCTTCGTGTATCCTCCATACCACCTGTGTGGATCCTGCCTGGTCATTGTCATTAGCAGTGTCTGTGCAGGATCCTTACTGGCACCCAGGAGGGCTACTTAGCAGAGGGGACATCTGGGGAAGACAGGTTTCTAGCAGTGGTGCAGTCCTTTCAAGCCGAGTGATAGCCATTTGCGACCGTGCCCCAGGCCTTGGCGAGTCCTCCTCATGCAGTAATGCAATGAATAGTGGAACGCTCATTATGTACTGTGAAGGATGCTCTTCAGCCTCCTGTGTCAGAAGATGCCAGCAGCATTTGGACAATGAACTGCTGCTGGAAGGAAAGTGCAAGGCAGAGGGTTCAGTCCTTAAACCCAGCATGAGTGATGGGAGGCAGGTGAGGCAAGGTGTGTGGGAACAAACTAAGATGAGGGCAAATAAAGGTGGAAAAAGAAGCCCTTTACCAAGGCGGCATCTGAACCAATGTGTGGGTGGGGACTCCTGTGTGAGGAAGAGACAGTGAGTGAAAAACCAGGGAATGACGATTGTCAGACATCCAGATCCGTGTGGGAGACACCCTACCTGCTGAGGGTGGTGAGGAAGTGGCGTGGCTGCAGCTGGTGACACAGTGGCTGTGGCAACAGGGCTACAGCCTCCTCTTCTTATGGTACTTGATAGAAAAGGTGGTTTAGTTCCAAGGGTAGAGGGTGTAACTAATATGGGCAGATATGGCCAGAAATTATGTGGGGAGGGGAGATGACAAACACCCACAAAATCATGAATAATACGGAGAAGCAACAGAAGCTGTCAGTGTTATCTAAGGACAGAGGACCCATATGGGTGTAGTAGGTTTAAACAAACAAAATTAGCTCATGCAGTTTATGCACAGCTTGCTAATGTGAGAAGTGGATGGCCACAGGATGCCATGAACACCAGAGACATGAGGTTGAAAAGGGGTTAGACAAGCTCACAGTGAACAGATTTCTCACTGGCTATTAAAAATGTTTATCTGAGTCACCTTCCAGTTCATGAAGTCACTGAACCAACTCTTCAGATATTCTTGCTATTCTGTACTTCCTCTGTTTCTATGGTGAATTTAAATGAGGTGTCAAAGTTGATCTAACAGCTTGCTGCTGCTGATACATGCAGTTCTGCTTCCCTCCTCCTGAAACTACTTGTGAGTCTGTGCTGCTTCTGTTGCACCAGTTCTGGCATTTGTTCAGTTCATTAAACTGGCAGAAACTTAACACAGAGTGAATAGTCTTCTGCCAGTTTAGTGAGCTGAATCAACCCACTATTTTCTGAGACAGTAGTATTCATCAAATTGAAATTTCTTGCTTCTCTCTGCAAAGTAAGACTAGATTTTTTTTAAGTGGAAGCATAGATTTGCCTGCTATTGCCTGATTCCAGGTATTCAGGCTTTAAGTATCTATATCCTCATAAGATCCTGATATTTACTGAATTAGTTTCTAAAAACTCCTGACAGAGCTGGAGGCCTAGCTGTGCTAGGTGCCACACAGAGTTTAGGAATATTATTAAACACAGTAAGCAGGAAAAAAGAAACAGATGCACGTTCATGTGGGCAGCAGTGCTGCATAGCTTGCTAGTCTTACTTCATTATCAGCCCTCTATATGGCAACCAACATGAGTTTTGTTGTGTTTGATTTTGGTTGTGTGTGTAACTGTTTCTTGTTCCTAGGATTAGCGAGATACCATCATTGCCTCCCCTAGGAGCTTGCAGCCATATCAAGGTACAGTACGAATGCACTGAGAAGTAAGCAGCAACATCAGAAGCAGGTCTGTGTCTTACTCAGTTTATTCTGCTGCCATCTTCCCCTTGGTCAAGAAGCGTATGCTGTGGCATTACAGTGAGAGTCCTCCTCAGACCAAGGATCTTCATATCTGTCTTCACCAGCTTCTAAGGAGCCAGAACCTGACATGTCTGGAGAATACCAGGACGGGGAGTGGCAGTTGCTGGGAATAATAAACGATTTGCACGCACTGAGAGCAGGGTTTGTCTGTATCCATTAGACATCTCCACTACAGGTTCTTCCATGCAAGTCTCATTTCAGTCTTCCTTCCAACATAGTGGAAATACTGTCATTAAAGTCAGTTGAGTTTAGGGGGTGTTTCACCCCTTCCTGGAGCAGATGTCTTGAAAACATCTGCTGAATTAGGCCTATACATGGGACCAGAGGGGGAAGCATTTGAGGGTGCCAAGCATGCTTGCAATTGTAATTTTAAGATTGCTTTCTATCATCTTTGAAAAGTCCTGGTGATTGGGAAAAGTTCCTGGTAACTGAAAAAAGACAAATGTCATACCTGTTGTCAAGAATGGCAAGAAGGAGAATCCAGGCAACTATAAGCTGGTCAGCCTCAACTCAGTCCCTAGGAAGACTGGACAGCACATCCTTCTGGAAGCTATTTCCAAGCATATCAAGGACAAGAAAGTGACTGGGAACAGCCAGCAGGGATTTACCAAGGGCCAGTTGTGCCTGACCAACCTGATTACCTTCTACAATGAAACAACAGCCTGTGTGGACAACAGGAGGGCACTGGATGTTGTATTGATTGATTTTAGCATTGACTTTGACATGGTCTCCCATAGTCTTTGACATGGTCTCCCACAGTCTACTGGTAGGCAAGTTTGTGAGATTTGGACTGGATAAGTGGAATGTGAAGTGAATCAACAGTTGAGCTGAAGGGGTCATGTTTAGTTGCCAACTGGCAGCTAGTTGCTAGGGGCATCCTTCAGGGATGCACACTGATAGCTTGATAGTGTCTTTATTAATGGCCTGGTCAATGAGCTGTCTTGCAATCCCAGCAAGTTTGCAGATAGTACCAAACTGGGGAGAACTATTGCTATGCTGCAGGGCTGCTGCTCAGAGGGACCTTGGCAATCTTTGGATTGGTAAGCATAGCAGTATTGCTTCAACTCACACACTTTCCATGACCATCCTCCCTTCATATTGCAAGATTCAGGCTTGTTCTGGGAGGACTGATCAGCTTCCACTTTCATTGTCTTGCCGGCCTTCAGTCATGGCGACTCCTCATTGCTGATGCTCATCCCCTTCCTCACTTGTAGGAATAACCTGCACTGAAATTTATTTGCACGGTGTTGCAGTGAACACACATGCTTTGTCTTTTATTTAGCTATTTCTGTTTTCAATATTTTCCACATTATCATTGAAAGAATTATCTGCTGGACAACCACAATACGTACTTCTATACAAATAAAAAAAAAAGTGGTTTAACTCTTAACTCTCTTAACTTGCAAGAGCTTCACCAGAGAGGCAGTAAGAAATCATGCAGCCCTCATGTACCTTCTGTGAAATGCATTTGTGCACTCATGACTGTGATCCACAGAGCATTAATGACATGGTAAATATGGACATTGATCTCTGTGACACGATAGCCTCCTCCTTTCAACTCAGAGGCTATGGGATGTTATTTATCTTTAATTTATGATGCCTAGCTAGAGTTTTCCTGTGCCAGTTCCATATCACTGCTTTTTCCAATATGAGTTCCTGAAGCACTATATCAAATATTTACCAGCATTCAGAACGGTGTAAGATTAGACCATGTGCCTTTTTTTAAATTAGTCTATAATCTAATCAATGAAAGGGCCTGGTTTGCTCTTGAATTAAACAGTATCTTATAAAACCCCAAAGAATAGTAGTGGATCAAACCCCAAAGAATAGTAGTGGATCATCTTCCTATGCTGCATTTTGCCATTCTGTTCATCATTGGAAATCTTCAAGAGTAAGCAAGACAGAAAAAGGACAAAAGCATAGTTGAGCCAGATAGAGTAATGGGAATGGACTAGCTGGCCTCTCAAAGGCCCTTCCAAGACCATTATCTGTGGTTTTAATATTCACATTGGGCAGGTGAACCACCAGGAGAAATTCTGTGGAGACATTTGGCCTCCAGATCCCCATCCTTACTGTCCCAGGATTCTCAGCTGGGAACTTTCCTTTGGCTTTTGGCTTTGGCCTCTTTGGGCATTGATGCCAACCCAGCTCTTTCCTGAAAATGCCAACCCTCTAAGTCAATGACCAAAATACTCTGCTGGGAAGCCTGTTTTTAAACAATGTCACTCCCCAGATACTGAAGGACAAAGTTCACAGTTTCACCTGCTGAAGTAATTCTACTGTGCATAGACCATCTACTACTTGTTAGAGAACAGACTTGGCCCCCTGTCTTCTGTTTTCTAGGTGTGTTCTAAATACTGGACTGTAGTGTCAAGGTCTTCCTCTCCTTTCACTCCACCCAGCTTCATTTGTGTATGTACAAAGAGGGCAAAATTTTCTAGTTAGGAACTATCATAGGCCTGGGAAAAGTCAAGCAGCTCAGGATCTAGGAGTTATGGGATGGATGGTGAGTCAAAAGGTTCCAGATGCCCATCTGAATAGTTGGAGGAAACAGAGGACACCAGGTAATTCACAAAGAGCAGGCTCAGAGCACTGGCATAGAAGCAGAGATAATATTCCTCAGTCAAAAGGGATGAGTTGAAGAGGAAGCCTTTTTCTTCAAGAACTTCCCTAAGACCTACCTCCACTTGCCCACTGGTCTTTAATCCATTTGAGCCATCTTCTCTGGGACTGTTCTCAATAGTGAAGGAATCTCAATCCACTGGCCACCAGCTATAAAGACACAGCAGGGAAACACTATTAGAATTCCTCACATAGCAGACATAAACGATGTGTTCCCCTCCTTCTCTTGTTATCTAAGACAGTTTTCCCTGTGGTCTAAGCTACAAGGTGCTGCAGAGGTCACTCAGACTGACCTCTTTCAGGCTCCTGCTTTTGTGCCATCCTGCCCAAAGATTTTCTCTAACACCACCATAGTCTGAAAAAGAATTACAAAGTTGTGGCCTTCAGTTTTTCCTTGGGAGGCTGGATCTGAGCAGGATCATGGTGAAGAAGGTGGTGAAGAGTCAGCATGCATTTGCAAAGGGTAACTCATGCATGACCAGTCTGGTTGCCTTGTATGATACATTTACTGGGTCTGTGCCTGAGCAGAGAGGAGCATAATTTACCATGACTTTAGCAAGGCTTTCAACAATAACTCCCATATTATCCTTGTATCCAATTTGGGATGTTGTGGTCTGGATGGGTGGCAGCCTGATATCGAGCAGAGTACTGGAGGGGGCTATCCTAGGACCTTTCCTGTTCAACATTTTTATCAGTGGCCTGGAGGAGGTGACAGAGTGTACTCAAGTCTGCAGATGACACTGAGCTGGAGGGTCCAGTGCATACAGTCAGGGACACAGCCACTATTCAGAGGGACCTAGACAGGCTGGAGGAAGGGGCTAACAGGAATCTTATGAAATTCCACAAGGACAAATGCAAAATACTGCATCAGGGAAGGGAGAACCCCTTGCAATGATACAGGCTGAGGACTGACTGGCTGAGCAGCAGCTCTGCTGGAAAGGACCTGGGGGTCTTGGTAGACAGCAAGCTGAGCAGGAGCCAGCAGTGTGCCCTGGCAGCAAAGAAGGCTATATTGGCAGAAGTATAGCTAATAAATCAAAGGAAGTCATTATCCTACTCTACTCAGCCCTTGTTAGACCACATCTAGAATACTGTGTCCAGTTTTGGGCCTCTAACTACAAGAAAGACATACCTAAATCAGAGCGAGGTCAATGGAGGGAGGGAAACCAGCATGGTCACTAGACTGGAGAACTTGCCCCAGGAACGCAGAGGGAGAAGCTGAATGAACCAGGCTTGCTCAGTTTGGAGAGAAGGCTCTCATAGGGAGAGCTCTCCTTTCCCTCATAGGGAACCTCACGTTTCCTCAGGACCTACGAGGAAGTGACTGGTGGGAGACCGAGACAATAGAAAAAATATTGAAAAAATAGAAAATTGAAAAAAGAGAAGTTCAGGCTGGATATAAGGAAAATCTTTTCCACTGTGAGGACAGACAAGCAATTAAACAGGTTACCCAGAGAAGCTGTGCTTCTTCATCCTTGGAAGGCTGAATAAAACCTTGGGTAGACTGTCCCCTTCCAACCTGAATTAGTCAATGCATTGCATGTCCCCAGATCTGAGCAAGGAATGACACAGTGTGATGGCCTCTATCAGTACTTCTAATGAGATGTTGGCATCAGTTGCTCCAAGGCTCTGATTTCAAGGTTAGAACAAGGCATGAGGCCACCTGACGGACACTGTGAAGAAGCTCCCTAAGTGAAATGCAGGCAAAAATTCAGCACCATTTGGACAACTTGGCCTTGCTGCCAAGTTTTTGCAGCAGCACTGTGCTCTGAGGGCTCACTGCTAGCATGACGTCTTGAAACATGAGCTTGGAAGAGAAACAGTAGCTCATAAGCGACCTCACCTCATAAGGACCTCACCATGAAGCTATATGGTGAGAAGTCCAGCCTATAGCTCTCAGCAGGAGACACCAGCACTATGCTGCCCAGACTGATGGAGGGGATGCGGAGAAACCATCTTTGATTCATTCAAGTCTTTGAGGAACCCAGGCTTCATTCTGGGTTTGGACTGTGACCCCGACTATCATTTACGTGGTTTGTCCTTTATTCACTTGCTTTAGTTGGGTCCTTTTTGTTTTCAAGCTGTAAATCAGGTATGTTTGTGCAGTTAAAGCTGTGTGACAGCTCCCTGTACCCTGAGCCCTTCAGGTCACTGGGCTGTGCCATACAGGCAGAGTGGACAAAACGGTCAGTCGACAAAGCACAGGATGGACAACCTCAAAAGAACAGCTGGGGAAAAAGAGAAGAAATTTCATAGACACCCCCCAAAACCAGTGTCTTCATGACAGGAAACCTTTACCTGGAAGTACACACTCTTCAGGCTGTGACTGTCTCCCAGATTAAATTGCTGGCGTACAGGAAAGGATTCCTGAGGGAATGAGGGGATGTCATATGGGCATTCTCATACTAGTGCTATGCCTGCAGGAAACTTTCCAGGATGCTCTTTGTTCTGAGGGTCAGCCCCTGCTGGCAGCACTGCTGGGTCATTTTAAAAGCAGTTTTGTTTTGCAGGGTCAATGTCAAAAAGGAAAGCTCCTCCAAATCCTTGAGCATCTGGTAAGGGATGTGAAGATCTCCAGTGATGTGGACCCAGACGCATAAAACCTATCTTTAAACATCAGCTCTTGAAACACACAAGCTCAGCACGAGGAAACTGAAACTCTGATGTCGGCCACTACTGTGTCCAGTAGGACCTGTATCACCCAGAGCCATGATAAAAAAGACTGTTCTAAAATAACACAGACTGTGTCCTCTGAGAAGATGCCGATGCTCTGGTATATACCATGTCCCATGTAAGCTAGAAGACCTTCCCCCAGACTCATAATCACAGATTCACAGAATTGCCTAGGTTGGAAGGAACCTTTAAGATGATCTAGTCCAACCATAATTAAAAAATAACCAAAAAAACCAACAAAAAAACCCAAACCCAAACCAAACCAAACCAAACAAAACAACAAAAAAACCCAAAACACAAAAAACCAACACTAAACCATATTCCCGAGCACCATGTCAACTCGTCTTTTGAATATCT
>JAOXJM010000009.1:7860709-7901607 GCA_026413425.1 Tringa solitaria | reverse complement strand
GGTGGTGTTGGCTGTGGCTGTTAAGAACATTGTAATACCTCCCATCTGTAATACTGGAAAAACCTCCGAAGGAAAAACAAGCTAGAAAAGCAAAACTTTTAACGTTGTGAGGGGCACTAAGGTCAGCAAAGAGAACTTGCACCAGTGTCTTACCAGTCTTCAGCTCCCAAAGGTCTGCCCTTCTCTGTCCAGAAGATGCAGTGTGGTGTAGTTCTTCACCAGATGAGCAATGAACAAAATACCAGAACTATTCTTTTCAATTCTCCTTGTCTCAACCCAAATCACATACTAAAAAAGCAGGCACCAAACTCCATTTCTGAGAATACAATTGATTTTCATCTTGCTCTGCTGTTCTTGTCACGTCGTATTACAAATCTCACAAATATTCCACGCAAGCCTTGCGAAGCAGCAGGTATCTCAGAAGGCACTGAGAAGACATAACTGACACCCAAAAAGGTGTTTTCAGGTAAATATAATGGGCAGTTACACAGCTACTTCTCTTTTTCACCTCCAGTAAAAGCTAAGATCCAGGATCCTAAACACTTCAATTGAAAAGTATAAAAACCCAGGAAAAATGAAATAAAAATGAAATACCATTCAGTTTGGTTTTTTTGTTTGGTTTTGTTGTTGTTTTTCTTTTAAAGTTTGCAAGGAGAATTTGATCTGAATTGTAAGGTAAATATGAGTGAAGACTTCTGACAGAGTGCTGACTGGAGTGCACGATGAATCATAAGAGGTTGAGAGACACAGAGCTTAAGTCCAGGAAACCTAGAAAACACCTAGAAAAGGAAAAATATTGAAAAAATACAACAATAAATACTGAAAAGAAACTAGAGTCCTAGTCTTCTGTGCCGTTTCTCTGTCAGTTACTTTTTCTTTTTTTGCAATGTGGATTCCAAAAGGACATTGAAGAGCCATCTACTGGATTGCCAGAATTTCTTAAATCAGGATACAACTGAAATTTGTGTGCACAACTGGAAGAAGCAATTATAAATATTTCAAAACAAAGGTTTACTTGAGCCATTTCAATTGAAAAAGCACTGGGCTAAAATTAAGCTTCATTTAAGTAGCAAGGTATAGCTAGATTATACCAGGCATTATTCTAACCAGTTTAAGAACCCAGTAGCCAGCACAAGAAGCCACAATGTGATTGGTATTTGTGTCTGCAAAACACCGCTTGACTGATGCATCAGGCAGAAGGGGAAGAACAGCTCCTCCCTGAAGGCCATGACACCCAGCAGCATTGCAGGCTGCGATTCACCCACAGGTGAACATTTATTTTACAAGTTGTGTTTGTTTGGGTTTTTTTTTGTTTTGTGGTTTGTTTTTTGTTGATTTTTTTTTTTTTTTTTTTACAAATTCAAAAGCATATCCCAAATCCCATTCACTTGATCCTGTGACATCATTTTAATATACTGGTATGTCCACAGAGGCTGTAGCACCATACTGGGCATAAATGAAGTTCTAGAAATGAAATATTTTCAGAAAAGCTTGCAATCAAACTTCTCCAGAGGTATAAAGACAGGTAACTTACCAGCACGCTCAATTCACATGGCATCATGAATATTCTTCAGGGATTATGAGAGACGAGATGAAAATGGAAGCTAAAACATTATTAGTAGATAAAAAAGGACCAGGCACTTGCACACTGAAGATACCAACTAAAAATATGAGTTTTAATTTTTTTGGAGTCTAAGTTCTCATTGTTGTCCAGTCAACCATAATTTCTAAAATATCTTGACAACCAGTTGACCAAAAAAAAAAAAAAAAATCATTTTACACAGCCACAGAATGGAATTTCTTCCATTCTGCCATCAGACATCATCTTTCAAACAGTGTAACACATCCGCACTGGCTGAATTGTTATAACTGAACCATAACAAGGAAATACATGTTTAATCACACATTCCATCTAAATTTTCATCAAACAATCATCTCTGTAAATAACCACAATTATTCCCAATCTTTGGTATTAAAATCTGATTGCGGGGGTTTTTTTCCCACTAAAGATTTTGCGGTGTCAATTTGGAACAGAGAAGAGTTTACCGCTAACACAAGAAAAGGCTCTGTGCATCAAAAAGAAGTCTTTGTTTGTTTGAGATCAGTGTGGCTTTGCCATTCCCACGCTTCCCCCTGGAGATCCTCTTACATATTTATATACTGCCATCCCCTGGTGCACAGGGAGTTCATAAATTCAGGCATTGTCATCTAATTTTCACCTACCAATCCAGTAACTGCCAATAGAGAATCAATGTGAATTACATAACCCCCATATTTCTGTTACATCAAGACCAAAGCTCACAGTCTCTTGTTACTGGATCTAGCTCAGTATCTGAAAGATACACATTTTTATAAAGAAAAAAAATTTACAAGAAACATCCTTGTGGTTTGTCCTGTGTTACTTTACTTGTTATTAGAAGCTTTGTAAGAAATATGCAATGGTTAAAGAGATGTGAAACACACAACTTCTTCCCAGTTCAAGCTTCTAAGACCTCAACCTGAAACACATACGGCTACACAAAACAGCATAGATATAATTTAGTGTTATTACTTCCTACTCCTTGCTGGTTACCAAGCCTACAAGCAACTTATTACTTTTGAAAGCTCAGATTTCACACCAGGCAAAATCTGTTCCATCGCCGTCATCATTTTTGCTAGACACTTGTACAGTAGATTACCCTGTATCCTTACTCAGAAAGGTAGTCTTCCTCCTAGTGGGACTAATCGAACTGCAGAGGAGGAAATTAAAATGGAAAGATAGTCCACTACATGCATCCTCTTACAAAAAAAAAAAAAAGTTACTTTCTTAAAAAACAAGAATCAAATTTGTCAGGTTTTTTCTCCCTACCCAAATACTGCTGCTACTTTGTCCCCAGTTACCACATTTAGAAAAATCTGAGACCTAAGAAAATTGAGACTTTATCATCTGACTACATCAGATTTCTTTTAATGCAACTTTCATGTTACTGCGTGTGACCCATCACTTGCCCACACAAAATTCTTCTGGAAGCCTTTAACTGCAATCCAGGATTTTCAGAGACTTCACATGCATTTTTGCTTCAAAAATCTGAGATGACTTTACTTGCCTGACTTCCACATCTCAAAAGTGGAAGCACTCTAATAAGGTCTACTGTTTTTGTGATGGGGACACTGTTGGAAAGGCAAGATGACTCATTCTAGGAGAACACAGTCCAAACATGTTCTTCAGATTCACTGAAAATTCAAGTCAAACAGCAAGGTCCTCCAGTGTGTTGACTACAAGCTGATTTCATAGCACACAGTCCTTCAGAAAGATCCTGTAATGCACAAGAAATGACACATCTTGACATCTTTCCAGTGTTTGGGTGGAACTCCCCGACTTGCTCACACATTCTGTATCACTTGCTTTACTCCCCATCTTCAGCTGGCAGAAACAGCAGCCGCTCTCTGCTGATGTGTACCTCACTGTAGCAGTCATTTTTTTAGCCTTGTGCATGGGCATTACTGACAGATTGTTTTATAACTCAAAAGAAAACATGCAAAGAGAACATGCCAGCTGTTGTCCTCATCTGGGGAACTGCCCATCATTACCTTCCTGCACTTCTAAAATCATTTCACCTATTTTGCTGTCCTGGCCTTCCTGCTCAATTCCTGGTAACTTCTTTATGGCACCCTTCATTTCACTACTCATTCTGGTACAGAATGCCTGTCTGCCTAACATAAAAACATAGAATCACAGGATGGGTTGGGTTGGAAGGGGCCGTTAAAGGCTCTCTAGTCCCAACCCCCCTGCAACAAGCAGGGACATCTTCCACTAGGTCAGGCTGGATGGAGATCAGAGCAACCTCTGTCTAGCCTGACATGGAACATTTCCAGGGATGAGCCACATGCAGCATCAAGGAGATGTAATGAACCTGCTCCCAGTTTGTAGAATCAGATTAACAGAAGTATTTCCCATTCAGAAACTCACATGGTAATTGATGGGATTCACCACATTTAATTCTTTACAGTTCGTGAGAAGAAACAGGTTGTATGAGTCATTCTTCTGCAGCATCCACCTGGGATCACAGTTTCAGGGATGCAACCAAAAGCAGTATTCTGGCCCTTCCACAGATGCCATCCTCAACCCTAAACAAAACCCGCACTGAAGCCAAACCAGAAAACAGAATTGTTAGTCCTGAGTTCCCCAATGCAGTGCACTAGCAGAAGAAATACCTGCTTTAGAAAGAACTGCTTCTTGCACTGACAGTGCACTGAAACTCTAACATCTGTAAAACCACATCATTAGATACTGATCTATACGAGATGACAGGAATCACTGTTAGGAAGAAATTCCTTTTCACTCTGACTGCTGGTCAAACGAGGAGTTCTGGCTGACAGAATAGAGGAAAAAGTGAAAAACAAGACCATTTTCTAAACTTAGTAAAAACTTGACTGTTGAAATTTCTTCAGATAAACATGTCTCCAACTACATCAAGTTTGGATGAACCTCCCCAATCTGACCAGCAGGAACTAAGGCCTTGTACAATTACATAGAATGATCCAGAATTGATATATTATACTAAACAAAGGATGTTAGGAGAATACGGTTAACACCTTTAGTAAACCTGTTCTTGTACTTTAAACCTTTTTAGGCACACTATCTTCAGTTTCTTTTCCTGGTACACTAGACACACCAGAAGGGCAGTTCTCTGAGCTGCATCACTTAATACTGGTTAATCAATACATATGCATGGTGTTAGGAAGGGCAGGACATATATCAAATGCAGAGGTTTTATTCCTGTAGAGAAAGTATGCATCTATGAAGTACACCTTAAAATCTGAAAAGCAAGGGCAAAGAAACAGGGAGAAACAAGCCTGTTCCAGCCAGTTCAAACAAGTTACATACCTCTGAGACAAACTACATCCTTCACTGCAAGAAGACCTTCAGAAGAGAGAATAAACTCCGTTAGTGGAGATGACTGGTTATATTGGTCTAACGTACAACCTTCGTTTTTCCCGTATTTTTCTAAAGGTTAGTCTTTCTCAAGAAGTACTGAGTAGAAAACTTTCCTAGCTAATGCACCTCAACTCCTTTCTCTCATACAAACAGCACTGAAAGAAGCCTAACTCAGTAGACAAGCTTGGTGCTTCAAAAGATCACATTTGCAGACACATGCTTTTGGTTACACTTGCCAGTTCAAACAAGACAAGCCTACCAAAAAATAAGGATTTTGGTCAAAAAATTTCTACCCTGCAGGAAAAGTCTTCATGGAAAGCTAGGTTATCTTACCTCAATCCCAAAGCACTCAAATTTAAGGCTTTTATACACTTAGAGAACAGAAAACACTGAATTAATTTTAAAAGTTTAAGTGAAAATTAGTAAAGTTAAAAGAGTAAGTATTGCTTCTGAGAAGAAGGATGGTGATTCCCACCACAGAATTGGACTCTAAGTCCTCCATGCCAGACTCTAAACTTTGTGCTATAAGAGCACTGATTTTTAGTTTATTTCTTAAATTCAAATTTAATTCAAAATTCCTTTATTACTATTTCTTGGTTGAGGGAACGGTGAAGCTAATCAAAGCCACTCAGAGCTGGACAACCACACTGTTTTTCTTCCTTGTGTAAAAACACACTACACCGAACTTATAATATACTAGAAAAAAAAAAATCACTTTGAGCTACTCAAGTACTTGCATATTTCTCTCTCACTTCAGCAACTTCTACTGATAGAGCAAGATATTTGACATTCTTTAGTTGCTTCTATTTTAAACCTCAGCTCAGTTGCTAAAAGGATTTTTGAAGCTATTCCCAATGAAAGAGAAAAGACATTCATGGAACTGCCCCTCACACCAGAACAGCCTCTTGCAGTGTGGAAGAGGCAGTCTTCCTGCACGTATCCCACTGTGGCCCAGCGAAATAAATTTCATTTATGACCTTTAGATTTCTCATGCTATGCTACACACCTTTTTGAACACACTCATAAGGCACACAGTTGAAAACATCTACTTGATATGAGAGAAAAGGCTAAGAACTGTACAACCAAGAGTCAGTCGAGCAACAAATAAAAGGGAAGAAAAAAGTACGTTTATTTTCTATGGACCACCATTAGAGAAATGACACAGGAAGAAAAAAGTTGTGAAATATTTAATGTTTACAAGGAAGATTAAAGAAAATGGATGTTTTAGTGCTTTGCAGACATAAGGAGTAATGAATGTTTATTTGCATAAAATGAGCAAATTAAACGCAAAATTAGCTAATAAGTATGTCTACATTCCTGTGAAATGTTGATAAAATCAGTAACTCAAGATCTCATACTTCATGTAGATAAGGTAATAACATCAAAGAAATCCAAAGAAAAGAATCCTGCAGTATTTTGACATACCTTTACATACCATATAAAAAACTGCTTTGAAAAATAGCAAGGGACATTCAAAAAAACCCTCAGACCTCACAACTAGACTTTACCCCCGCAGCTTGCTGGCTAGGCAGATCCCAGATACTGCAGGTAACACTGCTCTCCTCCCTCTCTGCAGAGACAGACAAGCAGAGGTGTACATCCAATCCAAGAACGGACAGTAAAGAAAGAGTAGAAGAGAAGTTACAAATACTAAAATTAAGGCTTTATGTGTCCTCATTTCTCAGGAACCTTAAATTCAACGTCTCCACTAGTATCAATCAGTTTGTACAGCAGCAGAGTAGCAATAATTGCAAGCAGTGAGTACACTTCATTTCAACAAGGGCACTGATGGTCAAATACTGCTTTAACCTGAATGAGAAGTTAGCTGAGAAATTTTGCCAGCAAGCAAGGTCACTGTGAAACACTAAGGTCTCGCTCTTTTACATTATTTTTTCCTTTGACCTACGTATTCAGCTCTGTAAGTCTCTGCGAAAAAGCCTAGGGGCTGCTTTCTTAGATGTAACGCATTATCATCCTGTCAAGGTACAGCAATTCAAAAAATCACAGCTACAGAAATGTCAGACTGACCAGCTTAGTTAGCATAGTTAGTATGATTTGAGTAGTAAACCCCTAAATAATATCTGAAAGAATATGGGCAGGGCAGAAAAATAAGTATTTGACTGAAATGCTTATGATTAAGAGTGATCTTTAAGGTCATGTCCACCAGAAATTTTACACTGAATCCACAACTGTTGGAAAACAGAAGGCAAATAAAGGTGGCTGCTCAACTTTCTGGAGTAAGCATGATGGAGCAAGCATGACAGTGCCTACTTATGAGCTTACTGCTCCACTATCTGGTGTAAGTATGATAGTGCCTACATTATCTAAGGACCCGTTTATGATGTATACTACTGCAGTTTTTGACCCTCTTGAACACAACCTAGAATGCTAAAGTATGTCAGTTAGCTACCATCTGCCTGGCTTCATTTTTAGCACTGTATGAGATCTTTGGATTCCCAGCATAAGAGTTCCACAAACACTTTACCAAAGACCTTCCAACTTTGATCTTCCTGAAAACAGCCCAAAGTGCACTTCAGATGCGGTAACAGAACCCCCACTGCAGCACAAACAAGTTATCAACTACCCGAACACTGGGCATGCTTGCAAAAACAGAAAGCAAAAGGAATTCATAATTCTTTTACTCTTCCTGGAGAGGCATACAGCACGCTTTGCATACAAGAGTCCACAAGTTTGCTGTCTGACGGGAGCCACCCTTGCCAATAATTAATAATTGAAAAATGGTCAGCTGTCTGTATGTTCTTGAACTGCTGCACTAGCAGAGTCTACAAACCCAGCTGGGTACCCCCGGCCTGCAGGACCACCATGGCAAAGTGCTCTCCTCTTCCCAGATACAGAGGTAAAGATGCCCAACATGAAGCGTGCTGGGGACATGGTCAAGTTGGCTTTCATTGTTTGGCATTTCGGTTTTTTGTGGTGCTCTTTTTTTGTTGTTGTTTGGTTTTGTTTTTTTAAAGACCTGCAAGCACTAAATGTTCATTTAACTAAGTGGGAAATAATCCAGGTCGGAGGCCATCAAATATCATTTAAGAAATCTGACCCAACATCAACTGTTTCAGCTGAGACAAGGCAGTTCTAACTTTTTGTAAGCTGCTACATTTTGAAGCTGAAAAAGACCTGAAAAAGAAGCAGCCTTTTATATACTATCCAGCACTGAGGGCCTGATTTTTCCCAATAGCCTACTCTCTTCTCTCCCTCACCCCAAGTAAGTCCTCCAAGACCCCTCTTTATAGGTTACAAGAATTTCAGATTGTTCTTTCTGAAGGCACTAAAATTTCCAGTAGCCAGTTTTGGGTACTGATTATATGATTGGAAAAACAGATTTGTGCATAGAAACTGCACAGATCAACTAAACTGGCTTATATTCCTTCCGTTTCTAAAGCAAACAATTAAAATAAAGCTTATTTGGAGGAGAAAAAGCCTTTTGTCCTACCCATATAAAATCTTTATAACAAATTAAAGACATTATTGTTACAGCTTTGCCAACAAACTTAAGCAACCGTTTACCCAGTGATTTAAGGAAATAATTTCTATCAGCAAGAACAGAAATTACTTAAGTGGTTTGAAAACCACAACTAAATTTTCATCTTGCCTATCTAGAGATTCTCCGAGTTAGGTTAACCTAGTTTTTCTAGGTAGCTTTTTTGGTATCAAAAATGTCTGTACACCTGAACATACCAAGCCACTGCTCTCTTTTGCTCCAACACTTCCTAAAGTATTCCTGATGGAAGGAAGCTCAGAAGCTTTTCAGAAGTTGATAGATGAGAAATAATCCTATCTTCTCCATAACACGAGTAGCATGTAACCAGCAGCCAGAAAACAGGTTAACTCCTCTGTGTGAAAGAGCTTTGAGCTCCTCAACACAGCATTCACAACAAAGCAGAAAGGTAAGTTGCAAGTGAATATAGCAGGATAAAAACTAGTTTCAAGACTAAAAATTAAGACTAGTACAGTGTAATGCAATTCACCACAGATGTGGTATTAGTCAGAACATGTACACCCCCCTAAAAGAAACTGAAGTGCCTATGCACTAACACCTGACTGTAGTCAAAAACTATTTTGTCAAAAAAACCCCACTTGACTCCTTACATTTCCAAAGGAAACACTAATCTTGTAGAGGCATCACATGCAAAAGTTAATCCATATATTTATCTATGGATTAGTGTATTACAAAGTTGTAAAAGTCTCTCCTGTACAAATGATCCACTAACATGGAGCACTTAGATCAGACAATTTGGTCAGGCTTTGGGAGGAAAGGTGTGTGCAATCGCCTGGAAGGCTGAGCAGCTGGCTCACAGACACCTCACAAGATTGCTCTTATTTGATACATAACCTTATTATTTGATTTGCATCTTATTTGATGCCTTAAGACATCCATAGGGTGAGTTTGCTCTGAATTTCACAATGTAATATTATTTATTTAACAGAGTAATTTCCTCCTTCACACTGAAAAAGAATCTGCTTTAAGCACATCCCAGCCTTCAGAGCAGCAGAGTGTTCATGACACTTCCTACTCGGAGCAAGCTCACGAAGAGCTCTGCAATAGAGATCTGCTGAGAAGTACCAGATCAGGTCCAGTTCTTCAATATGAACTTCATCAGAAGAAAATAGAAGAAAAGTTTCATCTTGTCTGCAACTAAAAGCAGGACCCCTCACAAATGCTAATAACGGGCTGCAGGCTTAGACTTCCTCATTGTCTGTTTTTTCTATCGCTCCTCTTTCCAGTGCCTTCAATAGAAAAAATAAGCAGACCACATTTGATCCTACTCCTCCAACTGGAAACAACCTAAATACTTGAGTGCACAGTAACAGCCAGCAAGCCAGCAGAAAAGAAGAGAACAGGACACATGGGGAAAGACTGGAATGTGTATTCCATATCCTAAGAACAGCTCCTACTACTGATTGTTCAAGGGGGAAATAAAGTGATAAATAAAATATTAACTAACAGGCTTGACCTGCTGCCTTACAGGAAAGATCATTTCTGTTTCATTCTAGGTTTTACTGGGTAAGTGGAAGTGCCAATGACTGGTAACAGAACTATCAGCAACTCCAATATATTTTGGCAAGCTGCTCATCAACAGCTTATGAAGTTGTCTTCAGCTGCTTGGAACCTCTTCCCGCTGCTCAAACAGATTGCTCCATGCTGAATAGCTGACCTCAGTCACAATCTCTGGGAAAATCGCATTAACCAAGATAGTTTGGATGTTGAGATCAGCAGCATTTTGACATAACTGCTTATTAAATCCTTGCAGGTAAGTTGCACACGGGCTCCAGTTTGTTCATGTTACAGAGCAGAAGTCACTCAGTAAAGATTTGCAGGAAAATAAAGCTCGCTGCAATAGTTCTTCCAAGCTGCTACAACCTCATGGATGCATGATACTGAGAGCAGGAAGAATTCCTCTCCTGCAATCTCAGTGCTGCTACTCTCAGCACCAAGCAGAACAAAAAGGAGGAAAGAGCTCACCCAGAACAATGGGGAGAAAAATCTGTAATTACAATTGATTTTGATTGAAAATACACACAGAGGAGTTCAAGGTCTTTGGTCTTCATAAAGCAGACATGAAACTAAAAACAATGTGGTCTTATCCTTTTTGGTGTTTGTTCTATAGGTACTGCCAGCAAAAGTTACAGTAATTCTCAAACTCACTGGTTCAATATACTGGATTTCAAAACCTTATTATTTAAAGCAGCGTTTGATTTAGCACCTAAGAACACGGTTCAAAGAATTTTCAGAAAGAAGCCGGCATCTGAGAACTGGTCAAAAAGCAAACAAAAGAAACATCAAATTATTGCCTGTGCAGCATTTATTCAGTTCTCCTGAGCACATGCATTATGATACTATCTTCAATTATGCAGTTGAACTATTTTTAATCACAGGACTTTTAGCCCGTGCAGCATTTCACTTCCTCTTTTTCCACTGTTAAAGCAGCACAGCAGGGAATTTAAAAGGAGAAAAGATCATCCATGGCTAAGACAGCTGAATGCTCTCCAGAATTAGATTTTCTTTCCTATCACAAAATTAATTCTTACGTCGTATCTCCTCTTAAATTCAAGTTGGCTATGCATTTTCTGCACATTGAACTTTCAATGTCTGAAGGTACTTCAGAAAATATCACATAACCAGGTTCTGATGCAATGGATACCCATTCCTTGAAGTTAAAACGGCAATACAACTACCTCACTGCTTTGAAAATTTTCAAAAAGGGAGAAACAACTGGGTATCCTACACTTACACAAGCTCTGCAGGAAGGTCAACAGCAAAATTAATGAGCAAGACTGCATCCTCACTGGTGCTAAGGAAGGAAAAAAAGCGAAGCTCTATTTGAAGCAAGGAGGATAGAACTAAAGCTTGGTCTACTCTTAGGTTTTTTTTTTTTTTGCGTGTAATGCAATTTGGTAGATTATAATCACAAAAATACACTTTGAAATTGTGTTTTCACAAACACAAATTCATAAACCTCACTGATAAGAGACTGATGTCTGTTTTATGAAAGGAGTACAGCCCATTGTGTATCCCTACAATTATCTCCAAATTCCACACGTGTAAAAGCCAATTTACTCAAGTGGTTTTTTTCCTGTAACAACCTTGTCATCTGCTTCCCCAGGAACAGCCCAGCTGAGCACACTCAGCAAGTCCTACTGCACTTCTTATTGTCAGTCACTCCCCCTGACCACACAGCCTGGAGAATCCCGAGTTAAGGGAAGCTCTTCATTGCATTTAAGATTTTGCAAGTGAAATAGCCTTGATGACTTTGTGTGATCAAAACTGTTTTCAAATTGATGTACGGCAAGCAAAGTTTGCCTAGAATTAAGCAAAGACTTCATATCTGAAAAAGCTTTACAAAATACCTCTACTCACCAGTTACATTTCTTCTGCAGTTGGTGTCAGAACTGGCATGCTATTCAGTTCCATAATAATGACTGAACCTGGAATGCTCCTACAGCCTAGTTAGCTCTTTCCGACTTCTCTGCTCCTTCCAAAGCACGACATAAACATATATTCAGGAAAATAAAGCTCTGGACACTTCTGGCTGAGGAAACGTGCAAGACGAGCAGGTGCCATGAAGGATTCAACATGTCTAAGTAATTCAAGTTTGATTTCCAAGTCTGTTCTTCAGCTTTTGCTATTTGTCTAGAACCAACATATCATGTCCTCCACAAAAATGATGATTACTAAAATCCACTGGTTTTATAATGGCAGCAACTACAACTGTCCCTTGGTTTAATGGAAATTCTCTCTCAATTAATGCCTTCTAAGCATTATCAAGTCCAATAGGTAAATAATCCAAACTCATGATATGCCACTTTTGTTGTTATTTTCAAGATAAAATTTTATTATTTTACAGAGATCTACTTGGACACATTTCTAAACAACATTCTTAGACTTTGAAGAAGTGTGCTGCAAGTTCTTTACTTTTTCATAGTGGGGAACCCCCCCCATACCTGGATTTAGTTACACAGGAAAAATTTAAATGTTCAAAATCTTTTCTGCTTCCAGCACCCCTAAAATTGCATCCAGTTTTCTTTAGAGCTGCAAGTGATCTTTATTTTGGAATTTAATTCAGTTATAAGAACCTATCCCATGCTCCTCTTGGACATGGACAAATTGAAATTTAACTTTTACCTTCAGCGCCTGGAATCTCTCCATGGTAATGGCAGATTTTCAACAATATCCCAGTGATCAGGTCTGTGGAGCTCATCTCCTCCCTCCTCCCACCCCAGCCCTTCAATCTTACTGAAGAAATTAGAAAGAAAGTTGTCTTACCGATAACTCCAAGGTTAATGTCCCTTGCGACCCCCACCTAGCAAGTCGACATCATGACATGTCAGGTCAGCCTCAACCACGCTTCCCTGATAGTCAGGTAAAAGGAAGGAGTTAAAATACAAAATTGACACTTGCAGATTTCTGGACATCAGAAAATGTGATGCAATATATTCTGAACTGTCTTTCAGAGCTTCTGGTAACCTCCAACTTGTTAAAACATTTCTTCAGAGGGATTCTCCTGTTTTAAAATTTCAAAAGTTTCTGATGAATAACCAAATACTGCAGATCCACCTTGACCGTTTTGTTTGAATGAAAACAAAAGTTTAAGATTTCTCTTTAACATGAATGAATTTTTTTCCCCTACTCTACATATTTAATCAACTAATGTACGCTCAACTTAGCCACTCTGGGTTTCAAAAGACATTTTAAGCCAATAGACTATAACACCTTCATTCAAAATTTAAGTTAACAGAAGCTCTAACTTTTTTTTTTTTCTTTAGAAAAACCAGGGAACATAACTTGGTACACTCTTTCTATAAGGCTCTGATCTATTGAAGTAGTTCACAGGAATGACAGAATTCAATCTGACAAACGTTCATTGTACAAGGAATCCTTAATCACACAAATACCCCAACTCAAGTCATGCACAATCAAAGATTTGTAGGTGAGGGTCCTTGCTGTCCTACCAATTAAGTCTTGCTGAAAATACATCTGCATTTGGGCCAACAGATCTAGGTGCCAAATATGTTTTACTAAGAGGCTTAAGGATTTTTTTTTTCTCAATACTTCACATTTATTTTTCTGCTAGCCTTATAATAAGAGTGCCTTCTTTATTTTTTTTTGCGTAGTTCAAAATATACAAATGGGCTTCATGTCCAAATGCAGACGGGATAAAAAGTGGACAGGTTTTTATACAGTCACCAAAATCATGCGGTGATCTCCTACTTAGAGTTTATTTTAAAAAGGTTTAAGCAATGTAGTTGTCATTCTAATAATTAGACTACAGAAACCAAGTCCTGAAAATAAACAATTACTACAAAAAATTATATTTTTAATGCTTTGAAAAAATGCAGACTGTTTAATGAATTAGTAAAATTAAAAGCTGAGTTTAGTAAACTGATTTTGTTAATAATGTCTTATATGTCTCTAATAACACAATAGCTGTAAAAATCTTTAAAGTTTTGGAATTTCTAGGAATCTGGCAACCTACTTCTTATTTTTAAGTCAAACACCTTATCAATACAGACATTTAAGCAACTGCTATAAATGAGTGATCAAATGATTATTAAGATCCCATTTCATGGCTCCTCCTCCAACGCCAGCAGGACACTCATAAGAGCTTAATATTGGTTTGCAAGTCGAAATCCATTTGCAACGTATTCTATAAGAGTATTTTTACTAAGTTATATTGAAGAAACAATCAGAACAGATGCACAAGAGTAAATTTAAATTTATTTTTTGTTTCTCTATATATGAAAATTGTGCTGAGAAGCTAGTGCAAAATTCTTCCCTTGAGTATGTCATCAGGCACGGTATATTCTTCCACTGTGCTACAGTATCTTTGTTCAGTAATATTTTTTTTTCCCCAATAATTTTTTTAAGTTCTTCAAGTTCAGTATACACCACTACTCAAATAAGTTGTAGAAGGCATTAAAAATTCAGAACTGCTGCAAATTTTAACGGTGAATTTGAGTATCCATAAATCATGTAAATCAAAGTACTTGGTACATATTATAAACTTTGATTTTAATTTTCAATTCTAAAAATGTATAGCTCACTTCTCATATTCAATAAAAATATTAGGATAAATGATGAATTGAGCAGAAATAAATACAAGATGCAGCTTTACAATTCTCGAGGAAGACAATTTCAACATTTTTGTTCCTTAGTTGTTTTTTAAGCATTATAATTGAAGTGTTTCACTTCCTCCCCACACCCCCCATAAGCATGCACTGGCACTTCACCTATCCTGGGCTAACACCTGAAACATGCAGTACACGAACACTGTCTTTCTTCCACGATGGAAAGTACTTTAAATTTGATTCCAACTAAGCTCCCTTGTACAAGATCCCCTTTACAGTGATTACTGAAAAGCAAATAGGCATTGGGACTACAGGGTTCTGCTCAACACCACAAAAATTATATAATTCCTATAAAGTCACACTGATAGGACAGCACACCCTTGTATTAGAACAAAATTACAAGCCAGATCCTTACCATCAGCAAAAGCCTGAAACATATGCTACAGCAATGCCTCTCTGACTTCACTGCTCAAGTAAGGAACAGAGAGGGCAGGATTTGGCCCCATTAACTTTATGAAGTTAAAAAAAAACTAGACCAAACAAGAAGGGCTTTAACAAAGTACTAATTTCAGCAAGCACTTTAAATTGTTTATGATCAATTCTATTAATTTAAAAGGAAGAAACTGACACAGGGGCAAACCCACTTTGGGGAACCAAACAGACATCCTCACTTCAAATTCAGGTCAAAACTCAAACCATGCAATTATATACCACACCCACAAGAGTAAAGCGTGGTAAGGTTCATCTTTCTGTTCACATTCTGACAAAATACACTTGAGAGACACCAGACAGGAATAGAAGACAAAGGGAGGAGTATGACCACTGAAGTTTAACTTCCTCAATAGTCTGTGTTTAGAATGCTGTAAATCAAGTATGAGCAATGTGTTTGATTTGACTATTTAGAGGTCCAGCAATAGTTCTCTTTAGAGAAAGTTTAAATCCGTTTGTTTCTCTCTTTTCTTGAGAAGCAAATGTTCTTCATTGGGGTACAGAATGGCTCAGATGCAACAGAAGAGTAATGTCATGACATGCCAGTTAAAATTGACATCTGGGAATGTCCAAGACAAGAGTCAAAGCAACACATAATACCCCAATAACATAGCTAGTAATGTCCCCAAAAGATATTATGGATTTATTTTTTTTTAAACAGCCTTATTACAAGGCATGAGAATTCTAAGGCAAATTGTTCATCATGGCAGAACATCCAATTAAAATGTCAAGACAGAAATAAGCAGAATATGGAGAGTACGTTTGTGATATTTGTAGCAAGAAGTTAGTTACTGTGCTGCAGCACTTAATTTATAATTCTCATCCCTAGTCAAATATTATGTTAAATTACACTAAGATGCTTGAGATCAAAACCACTTCCCTATGTGTCCATACACTGAATAATACAATATGGCTGGATCCTAGCAGAATAGCCTCTAGAGGGACTCCACAGTACATAATAAAAAGGAACAATTTTAACACCATTGTAGGCTCTGCTTCCTTCTCCACATTACATTAGAAGACTGTATTTAAATTAGATCTCCATGGATGTTTGGATACATTTCAACACTTTTTAAAAGAAAAAAAAAGTTTCAAAATTAGATGCTGGTAAGTTATTGAACAGCAATTAAACAAAGAGTGCCCTTTGGGCTATCTGTAATTTCTCCTAGTTTTCAGTCTGATGTCCACAGTGCTACATGTTGGAAAGCACAAGAAATTTTGCATGAATTTGATCACTCACATAGGCAGTTATACTTTGAAAACAATGTTTTTCGCAAGAATTACCAATGAAATAATGTTTTAGGACACAATTGAATTTGAAATAGGTAATGTTTTGAATAGATTTTTGAGTTTTATTGAAATCTTACATGAACAAGAAATTGGAAATACAATCACATCAAGGAACAAATTGCCACGGCTTTGACGTTTTAAGCCAAACAAATTTTGTAGGGCAGATTTTCAAAAAGGTGTGAAGTTATAACAATTTAAAAACACAGTTAACCTACTTCTAGGAATGCAAAACATACAATCATGTTATTTTCAATACAAGAAAACTTAATTTGTTGTAATTTCTTAAAACTACTAAGACAAAGCACTAGCTTTTACTTTTATGTACAGCATACTCCTAAGTAGTCTATCCCAAATCCAAAAAAAAAAAAAGGAACTGTCCAAAACCAGAGGTTCTGCAAAATCATGATTGAACAGTGTGCCATTCCTGCTTTTAAACTGCTAAAATGAAGCCTAAAATGATAAAAGCATTGAAACCCCATATGGAGTTCAGGAATTCTGCAAGCCCAGTAATGTCCAAGTGCATTTATGAAAAAAGAAAACTAAGAGACTCGAGTATATACACAATAGAGTGATTCTTCAGCCCAATACAAGTGGCAGCCAATCGCTACTGAAGGATGAAACATTAAGCCAATTTTGTTTTGAAGGATGTAGAGCTACAGCCAATTCTATGTTTCCAATATTTTCAATCCCTCCTCACTTGTCTACTTCCACTGTTGCCCATAAGTATCCTGATAAAATTCCTGGTTGTCATTATTGTAACCATAGTTACCGGCATAGTCACCACCTTGCTGGAGCGGCTGTTGAGCGATGGGTTGGGAGCCCCAGTTCTGCTGGTTGTTGGTCTGACGGCGCTTGGAATCAGGTTGGTTGTACCCATCTGCCTTTCTCTTGCCTCCTACGTTGCCCCCACGGTTGCCCCTGGCTCCACGAGCACCACGTCCTCTCTGCTGCTGTGCAGGACCCCCTCTCCCACCCCTGGCTCCTCTCGGCGGTCCCATGGGTGCCCCCCTCTGTGAATAGCCAGCTCTACCTCTTGGTGGTGGTGCTCCCCGCCCCCTAGGTGGTGGAGGGGCACCTCTCCCACCCCTTCCTCCTCCTCCTCTTCCTCTTATAGCATAGCCATCATCATAGCCATAATAGGGATCTTCATAGCCTCCACGGTAGTCATGATAGTCATAACCATAATAATCATCATAATAATCTTCATAGCCATAGTAATCTGGGGGATAGCCATATCCACCTCTCCCTCCACGGCCTCTGCCTCTAATAGGAGGTGGCATGCGAGGTGGAGGGTAGTAATAATAGTCTTCATACCTATTAAGAAAAAGAAACATGCAATTATTTTCCTCAAAAGTTTCCCGAACTGAAGTATAAGTTTCCCCTTGTTGATTAAAAATACAAAAAATGGAGAATAGAAAAGTCATTCAGGTTCTTCTAAACTAACTCATACTTTACAGCAGAATTTCTTTCTGCAATATTGCAGTAGTACAAGAAGGAAAACTCACGCAGTACTTCTGGAGGCCTGTCTGGCAGCCTGACGTTCTTTCCTTTTCTTATCCGGTGGCTTTGCTAACACTATTTCAATTTCTTCCCCTTCTATCTCTTTCCCATTCATTTCATTCATAGCCTGTACAAAAATTAGAAGAGAAACAACTATAAATTTGATTTCATTCAAAATAGAAGTAAAACTTACTGATAGAAACCAGATGGTTGCACTGCTCCAGGCTGAACTATGCCATGTGCTTCATTTCTGTGCTACTTAACTAGAATGTTACATGTATTCTTTAAAGTCCCACTTATTTACCAGTTACAGTGAAGCAGCATTAAAAAAAAATACTCTCTTCATATAATAAAGTAAAAGAATAGAATTAAAACTTATTGAGTTTTTTTTTTTTAAAAAGACATAACACTATCACTTTTTATGTTTCTATATCCCCTAGAAACATTTCAGATATACATTGACAGAAGGTCTCACTATCTCACACACGAATACTCACTGTACTTGTGAGCTTTGTCAGGTAGAGCACATGCACACAATTTTTTTTTTATATTTGGTCTTCCTAGCTAGTTAAACGTGTTCCATGAGTGCCTCCTAGGAAATCAACTACTCCTGAGGACACAAACTTAAAAAAGGAAAAAAAAAAAATACTGAAACCTGGTGATGTCATCAAGTGGGGCAAGAATCCTCAAAAAAAGTAATGTGTAATTTGTTATTATTAAATGTATGCACAAAGAGAACTTAATACACACACACAAAGTATCACCCAACTCTTTATCTGAAGTTATCTGCTTTGCATTTAACATTTCTGGGCATTAATACTTGCATTAACAAAGACTTCACAGGTCAGTTCAGCAAGAGGCCTCAAAAACATTAGATATCATGGCAATTTATTTCAAAGAAGGTATGAAAATAAGTAGACACTGGAATCAATAAGCCAATTCCATGTATTAATACATCATAATAATGCTTTCATGAAAAAACCCAACACATCCATACACAAAAATATCTCATAGAATTCATAAACCGATTTAGTGGCCATAAATGAGTCACATAGGGCAGATGTGGCAGTACTCCAGCTTGTTTCACAGAAGAGCAGCATTAGAGAGGCTCTGCTGTAATGCATTTGCTCATCTGCTGCAAGTTCCAGTTGCTCAAATCCAACACAGCATTCAGAAGCAAGGCCTACTGGGAAGGGACTGGAGAGTGTTTAATGACATACTACAATAAAACATGTCAGGAAGTGTTTTTGGCTCACCCTTTCTATGTCAACAATCTCTTACCCCCTCTTTGACATAGTCTAAACCCATCCAAATTGACTTCAACTTCATTGAATACAAGCAACACTCCTCCTAATGGCAAACTCAGAAGAGTATTCTAAACCCTGGTTTGGTAGGCAGGGAAATTGTAAGATATTAAATGGTTATAAAATGCTTAATAAGGCTCAGTAAAGAGTCTTTGAACTGTCTTTGTAGCCACATACAATATACTTGGCTCAAGACTCCCAGGTGCAAAACACTTCCTCCCCTCCTCCTTCCCCCCCCACACTACGGATTTAAAACACACATGGAATAATTTCTGTAGAATTTAATCTACCGAAGTACAAACAGCAGAGATTAGTGACCTTCTCAACTGCTCTTAAAGAGGAAGACATCTTTGAAGCTTAAGTAATGACCTCCAACATCTAAGAAGTCATTTAGGAGAAACCTTCTAGGGAGCATGTGCAGTTAAAAATAGGTAATGCCTTAAAGGAATTGCCAGTGCCATTCTCCTCCTCTTCTGAAAGCATTTTTTAATTACCTTTCAATTTCTATTCAATACTTTTGTCACTCCAAAACTACACACAGCCTTTAAATAGGGGTCTTTGAGACAACTGATACCTTCTGTCAGTGTTTCCTCAGAAAAATTCTATTGGCTGGTCTTTCCCCCATCCCTCCCTTTTCTGGACACTCCTGCATTGGTCTATACCTCATTTCCAGTCTACTTCTTAACTTGCTACAGTTATGCCCTTTGCAAGTTTCACATCCTCCTAGCTACTGAAATCATAGCAACAAAATTATTAGTGTTAAAATTCTCACAATGGTAACCTTATTAAATAGGCTCTACAAATTGTCTAGATATTTACTGAAAAGAAATTTCTTAATACCACCGCTCACATCAGCTAGGAAAGAATAATCAACCTACCTTCACTGCCGCACCTCTGTCCTCAAAATGAACAAAAGCATAATCCTTTAACTTCTTTACTCTTTCCAGCTTCCCAAATTCAGAAAATGATTTCTCAAGAATTTCTTCTGTCACGGTAGTGGCCAAGTTTCTTACAAATAAAACTTTCACCTGTTGAAAAAATGAGAAAAATCTGTAATCTTTAACAGTCAAACATGAAAGGAAACTAACATTAAATATTAAGGTGTTATTCTCTCCTCCTCTGCATTAAGAAATTTTGGGTAACCTAAATTCTGTACCTGTTGGAAAAAAAAAAAAAGGATAGATAGCCTTATAGTTACCTGTATGAAGTTTCTACAACTTCTCTCCTTCCATAGTTCCCTTCCACAACCAGAAGAACATCCAACTTTGATTTTCTGCTTCTGGGATGCTACAAATCCCAGTAACATTTTAGTAATAGAACTCAAGAGCAGCAAAGAGTTGTCCCAAAACACAGGGATAAAGAGCATATCATTACCTACACTGAACTTCACCTTCATCTCACTCTGGAAAACAGTTTTACAAAATATCCACTAGTATTCATTATCAGCAGAAGCGGACAATGACCAGACTGATGTGCCAATCCAGCAGGGTAACTCTGTATGCTACTAGTTTAAATGTGAAAAGAATCCCAGACTGGCAGGTGTTGGCATGGACCTCTGGAGATCATCCAGTCCAACTCCCTGCCAGAGCAGGTCATACTGAACCGTGTCCAGGTGGGTTTGAATGTCTCCAGAGAAGGAGACTCCACACCCTCACTGGGCAGCCTGTTCCAGGGCTCTGCCACCCTCACAGAAAAGAAAGTTTTTCCTCACATTGAGATGGAATTTCCTGTGTTCCAGCTTGTGCCCACTGCCTGTAACAGCCCATTACAACAGTATGTTTCTAACACATTACACAGGCAACTAATTTGCAGTGCTCAGACCATGCCAGTTTGCATGGCTTACTATGGAAACACCCTCCAATTGCTTTGGATGCTCAAAACCAGCATTGCTGAGCTGCAACAAGTCTTCAGCACTGTGGCATAAAACAAATTCCTCCCAAAGCACAAAAGCATCCAGTTAAGCTTTTACTTACCTTCGCCATGACTTCTGGATCAGGTTCCTCTACTGGATCAGCCCATTCCACTGTCACAACATTTCCCCAGACTTTTACTTTCCCACTCATTAGGCGGCGGCGAGCTTGTGCTGCTGACTTGTGATCCTCATATTCCAAGAAGCAGAATCCTCGGTTCTTCTTTTTATCATCAGGTTGATGATACAAGATTACATCCACCAAACCCTCTGAAAAACAAGTCTTTAGTATCAAACTTCAAAAGGAAGAAAAGAATCTAGTCTCTATTCTAAAACACCTTCACTTGTTTTTTGTAATACACAGCCTTGGATTTAACACCTGAAAGAAAGAGGTAGCACAAAAAAACCCAAAAGAACAAGAAGATATTCATCCAATTTATCCAGAAACAGGTCACCTAGCAGGTGATGTTCTCCAGAACAAACTTACCTCACAATCAGGTGCTTTAAAACATCAAGCTGAACAGTTCACACAGTGTAAGTATTCTTTTTTTTTTTTTTTACTATTTTGACATTTTTGAAAAGCAGTCAGCATTAATACATGGCATCTCCCCACCTCCAGGGGAGGCTGGAGAGAATTTCTTCCACATCTCTCCAAAAAGAGGAGAGATAACTAACCAAATATTCTCTTTCTGTTTTCACCTTTTCCCTGAAGTGCTTATAAATAGCAATCCAAAAAAAGCAGCAGTAGGTTAAAGGTCTCCTACAGGAACAAGAACAGTGATCAAGACTTCAGACTCATATATAAAGCAGGAGCATCCTTCCAGTGATGAGCTGACTTTTCTTCCTACTTGCTGCATATACTGGGGAACAACACTGAAGAACTGGGACAGGAATTAACCTGTTATTATTCCTGCAATAACGTTCCCTCTAAACTGATTTAGTATTCCCTTCTCCCCATCATTCCTGAACTATACATTTGTTTGAGGCTCCCCAAAAACTTCTCAGTTGTGAAAGCAGAATCTACTGTAGATCCAGTTACAAATACAGAGCTTTTAACAGGAGGCTAGAAAAGATAACAGAATTAGACCTTCACCTTTTTTTGGAGTTCATTTGTGCTGTTTCCATCTCAAATTGTAAACCTACAACATCATTTACTTAACGGTCAACAAAACAGACTAGTCCCTTTACTATAAATTGTATCCAATACATAAAATTTCTACCAGGGATAAACTTGGAATCCAACTTGGAAATAATTTAACTGATAGCTGAAGACTAGACCTACAAAACACAGAGACTGAACCGAGTTTTGGGATCAGTGTGACAAACTTGTTAAGGTCTTACCTGTGACTTTACTGAACTCTTCCAATATGTTTTCCTTAGTCTTGTTCTTTGGAATTGACCCAACAAATAATCTGTTGTTTGCCACAGAGATGCATACTCCAAGGTGCTTCCCAGGACGGATTTCATAGTTGTCACACTGAGAAAATAGAAAGGCATTTGTTTGCTTTATCCACAATAATGTGGATAAAAAGATCCCCAAAATCACAAAATCAGCTATTTTCTTCATGATCTACTATTTTTATACATAGCATATTGAATTCATATTGCAAGAGAATTAGTAGAGCTGCAGTATTTGGGTCAGCATTCACTTGGAAGAACATTGTCAAACTTAGGTTTTCCACAGGAACTTTGGAAGTTCTGCTGAATGGACAGCTACAAAAACCGGAAGCTATAAGGAACAACATGTAACAGATATAAAGTGCACAGGGTGAATACGCTCACCTACTGTTTATCTCAGACTTGAAAGATCTCTCTAGAGAACTGATGAGCGCTTCCTGTGCTGGGACTAAACGGCAGTCATTGCTGCTGTAATTAATAAGCATTACAGATTGCTATAATGATTACTATTACATAGCATTATGAGTTCTTCCACTTTACTTTGACAGCTTTTAAACACTGAGTGTATGTGCTGCGAGATAGTCAAAAGTCCAAATCAGCGTGTGACCCTGAGCCCACCACAGGGACTTTCTTGGACCTTGTAAACGCTAGGACTCTATAAATTTTTACTGTTAAATTTTAAACCTTCTCACAAAAAAAAAAATTTAGCCCACTGCTTCATGCTTGTACCCACAGTTGGATTACAACACTAACACTCCAAATAGGTATTTAAAGGTACAAGAGTTCAATCTTTAAAAAAAAAAAAAAAAAGAATTCAAGATAGACACCATCCTTTGGTTTAGGTAGGATTTTCAAACACAAGCTAAGAGAATGGATGTTTGATATCAGCCAGCTTCCGAAAAAATCTCATCCTGTTCTTTAAAAGCAAGTTTTCAGCCATAGCCATTTTAACCTAGCTGCGACACAGCCATACAGATGACCAAGCCACACCTTCAGTAACCTTCTTCATGTTCAAGAAGACCTAGAACAACGCTCAGGTACCACAGGCTATTCAAACAAGATCACTCTAAGGAAGACAAAACCCTCTCAGAATTCTGCTTCCCATACAACAGTGATTCAGAACACAACAGAACTTTAAGTTCATGTCACTGGAACACAACCTGAATCCACTTTTCAAATTACATTTTATCTTAAAAAGCCATTTTACCTACAACCAATCCTGTTCCCACTAGTACCTGCAAACACAAGCAGAAGACCCACCTAGTGTAGAGAAACCAAGACTTCAAAATTTCAAGTTCATTTTCTGAGAGAATCTCACTTCGCTATCAAGGTTTAATTAGCTCCAAAATTTAGCATGTGTCTGCCCCATTTTCCTTTCTATGGAAAATATTTCACCTACATACAAGCCTCGCCCAATTACTGGGTAATGGTAGGGTGGAAGAAGTAGGGAGAAGGTAAGCCAGATACAGGACTTCAGGACTGTATTCACACAAATTCACTTATTTGGTGAAATATCCAGGGTATGGAGGCCAGTCTTCCATCAGTGGTACCTAGCTTGCTACACCTCCTGTCACTTCAGCATCTTCCCTTTCATCTTCCTCAATTAGTAAAGATTTGGAGAAACACCTCTGAGCACTTTCAATTTGGTCAAAAAAAAAGAAAATAAGTTTCAATACAACTTTTCCTTCAGAAGTGGCAGTAACTCACATCCACCATCTTCAAACACTGAAACCCAGAAGCACCTAACTGCAAAAATGTATTTTGTGCATCTCTTTCAGGAAACATCCAAGTAGGTTCTAGAAAGAAAAAACAGCCCCGGCAAGGACATGCAATTCCTAACCCTGGAAGAGCCTAACCTAACAACTGCAACTATTTCTAAATACAGGAAAATATTTGAGGGAACAAGCACTGGAATACTTAGAGGCAATGACTTTTTCTTAAGCTCTTACAATGTAACAGTATCACTTCTCAAATTTCTCTAGGTTTTGGGGTTAGTTGGGGTTTTTTTCCACCCAGGTTAACTAAATGTTTAGGTTTTCTGCTCCCCTCTTCATGCAGGATCAGCTGAATTCTGCTCAGGCAAATAAGAGAAAGCATTTCCCCTATTTTGGTTCAGAGTGCAAGTGGTATTTCACAGCCACATCCAAAACCTTGTGACAGGCATCAATGTACCTAATTCTACTTCCTCCTCTCAGGCAGAGGCAAAGCTGAAAGAGCCAGGGCCCCAGTCAGGCTGCTGTCTCCCACATTAACTCTCCAGAGACTGGTCTGTACCCTCAGCTGAGCCAGGGTGCCATGCCAAGAGCTGACTGCAGGACTGCCACTGGAAAGAGCTAAAGACCACTGCGTACCATAAAGAACACCAAATCAGAGACCTCCTCCATGGCAGCAGAACAAAGCATCTCTATTCAGCTCTTTGTAGCAGGACAGGTGATAAAAATTTAACACAGTAAAGCTTAAAGAATATCCTTTCCAGTTGTAATCAAGTAAGCTCTCACTATAATCACCCAAGTACTTCCAGCAGACTGCAGCAAAGTATAGCAGACTACAGTCCTAGAAGCAGAACATTATTTATATACACTAAATCAAATCAGGAGGCAATTCTGAAGAAAGTAAAATTTGGAGTCTCTCAATGGATGCTTTAATCAAACACTTCAAAGACTTCATTATCTAAGAGATTACCAACATGTTTGCTGTCTAAATTATCTTGTCCAGTCTGAAAATCAGTTACTCACCAATTTGACTGCTTCCTGCGCTGCATCTTTACTACAAAAGGTAATGAAAGCGTAACCTCTGTTTTGACCAGAGAGAGGATCCATCATGAGGCGCAGATCCCAAATTGGACCAGCTTTCTCAAAGAGGGGTACCAATTCATCTTCATACAAGTCTCGGGGAATCTTACCAACAAAAACCTAAAAAGGAAGAGGACACATAAAGCTTTTTCAGAAATCCAAATGTACTTTTAACACTTGAAAGTTCCTGGGAAAGGAATTACATCGCAGCATAAGCCATTACAGCAGAGACAGGGCAGCCATCACTGCAGCCAACATTAATGTATGTCCTGGGAAGTCTTTTACACCTCCCGCTGGTAGTACTAGGCTCTACATATGGAAAACCTGCATTTGTTACTTGTAAATTTTCACCACTGAAGAGGTAAATGTCTCTTACCTGGTTATAATTTTGGCAATTGAAAACAAAGACCTTACAGACTACGTAGTTGGGTATCCTATACTAAAGCTGGCCAAACAGTTCCTTGCTCTTGCAGTATTTTCAAATAATTCTGTAGCCCAATCTTCATTAGAAAGCTACAGAGATGGAAAAAAAGCTACAAAAATCCTTAAAATACATACTTTCCACTTTTAACATATACTGAAATCTCATTTCCAGTCTGCGGTTGTTTTAGCTTCCACCATCTCTATGTTTTTATATTTCTCTGAGAAAATCTGGAGTCCTCACTTTTTTGTTCCTTACATAGTGACAAACTTCTGTGAAGTTTTGTTAAAGAATTTAATTGTTTCTGCTGAGGCCTCCCCAGAAAGCTTCCCCCCTCAAATTATTTCATCACTACAGCTCTCCTCTGAATTGTCAAAATATCTGAATTGCTAATACAAGCAAAACATTCCAAACACCCACTAAGATCAAATTCCATTTATTTTAACTTCAAATATTTTTTGTAGTAAAAAGCTATGAGGAGACAACCTTTTCCATCTTGGCAAGGCCTTGCCATAGTCATATCTAGTACTGAAAACTGAGCAGCTAATTCCCAAACTAAAGACACTCAGAATGCCCATGTATGCATTGATATGAACAAACCCATGAGGAGAACATGATGACTGATTTTAAAAAAAAAAAATGTGGAACACAAATTATTTTCCTCCAAAGGAAAGCTAGAACCTTTAGATGTTTATGTTGTACAGATATTCCTGAAATTCAGTTTCCAGAACATTTCTTTCTCTTAACTTAGCTCCTCTCAGTTCAGTGTGAACGCCAATTGACCATGGTTTATTTTGTACGGGGGGGGGGGGAAGAAACAGATTTATCAAACTGAATGAAAATTTAATGGCAGAGCCAATAGGCTTTCGCCTCATCTTCCCAAAAAGCCCATTGCCACTCCCTAGAAGATTTCATTCTAAAATGCATGCACAGTTTTTAAAGACAAAAACCTGATACCATCATGGAAGCACACAAGAGACAGGAACTCCAGGTTCCTAGAGCTGCTACCACGACAGTGAAACCATCACTTGAAGACAGTTACAGTTTGTGGAGAGTTAAGTCAGTTAAAGGCAAAAAGTCCACATTAAATTCTTTGTTTGAGATGCTACTGTTTCCAGCAGAAACTGAAGGTCACATGCCAGAACACACTCAAGAAAAAAAAAAAACCCTAATCCAAATACAAAGTCAGCTTTTGCAGCTATTTAGCAAAGATTTACCATCCCGAAAGCTTCTGTTTCTTCCTTTCTTTCCAGTCTCTTCGGCTCACTCTCTACAAACTTTAGACCATCAACATCTCCATAAAACTGCTACTACAGTTCAGTGCAGGTAATACACTCTAGGAGCTAGTATGAGAAACAGAATTAAGGATTTAATTTGAAGACATTCATATCTGACCTATATTCTAGAGTAAATTCCATTTATAATAGAAGGACTAAATAAATCTGTGGGAGTAATTCACATCTAAGTGAATTTGCTCTGAGCATGTAAACTTAGTATGTTCATGAACTACAAGATCAATAACAGACATGACAGACATCAGCTGAACATCTTGCAAGGGTCAGAACAAACATCTGCAATTATTTTTTTTCTTTTTAGATATGTTGATAAGCTTGGATAAAGTTTCTGAAATACCAAAGAACCTAAGTGTCAGGTATTTTGCTTCATATTTTAGTTCCACAACAAAAGTACTGTGGAAAAACTCTGGAAACTGCCCTTATCAGTGAAACAATGCAAGAGACCTTGTCTAAGTAGAACGCAACTGCATCATGACTGGGCCTTTGTTGGAATCCCTGATCATGTTTTTCCAGTTTTGCTTCCTAAAGAACTTGTGCAAAGCACTCAAGTATTCCACTTTACTTCTTCCTTATTACTGTTTTAGAAGATTAATTATGATTTTTTTTTCCGAGTTAAAGCTTTTCAATTTCAGTTTCCTGAACAACTTTACTGAGCATTGAGGGGTGCACTCCACTAGATGATGTGTCCTTCAGTTATCTAAGCAACTGAAGTGTACTGCAGAGTTGCAAGAAGTGTTGCTTCTTCAATACCTCTCTCCTTTTAATAGCGTTCTTCATTTGCTTTGCAGTTGATTTTTCCCAGATGCCAGATTTAAGTGTTTATTCATGTGGGCCACACAACTGCTTCATCTCATCCATATCTACAATCTTCGTAAAAAAAAAATGGAAGTGGAAAAAAACAACTCTGGCACAGTGGAAAAACCTTTGAACCTCCATAGTTCTTCCAGTAGACATGGCATTTGCATACTAAAATCAGCACAAGTTTTGTCTAGTTCAACGCCTGCTGAGTTTATTATCCCATTGCTTCTCAAGTTAGAGTTATTACACTATCTGATCCTTCCCATTCAATTTATTATGGGCAAAAGCAGGTTAAATGCCCCCAACATCTCCAGTAACATATCACTCTTCAGACTGCAAGTCAGCCTCACAACCCTTCCCTGACTTTGTTACAAATTCTGACCATGCACCTACCCAGGAGCAGATGCAATACCAACTTACCATTCAGGGAGCTAAAAGTAATGTTGCATTTTTGATAACAACATTCAAAGATTGTTATCCTACTTATCCAGTAAATTTGAGCCCTGAAAAGCACGCGTAGCAATTCCTCCACTTTATACAGTTTAAACATATAGACATCATCTTAGCATGTTACAGACAAAAACTATTCAGAGAATTTTCAAGGTTATTTCACATCACTGAAAACCACCAAAACAGAAGTCTCTCAAAACTTTAGGTGTAGGACTTAACTTTATCTGGAGACCCCTCAACAGAACTGAAGCCAATCCAACAATTTGTACAGACTTAAGTCAATTACTCTTTCCATGCTAGCTGCACTGCGCTAGTTTTCAAAAGTGCTTTCCTCCTACCCCTGTTATAGCTGAGTAAAGGGCTGGTATTTTACAGTTACCAAAGCCTCCTGTTCTTCAAATCATGTCCTCTTCTAACTCTCTGAAATTAACAGCATGTTGTGCAGAAAACTGTTCTCAGAGTGACAAGACCTATGTTTATAGTTAATGTCAAGGAATGGCGTGCAGAGAGGCTCTTGCTTATACTTATTTCTGTAACAACCAAAGTCAGCTGATTTTGCTATTCACCCCATTGGAGGTTCATAGAGGGGTTCCACCTGCAGGGAGGAGCGGACAGGAGAGGTGACCCAAACCAACCAAGGGGGTATTCCATCTCATCTGCTGCATGCTCGCTATAAAAGCTGAGGGGTCAAAGGGTCAGCTTCTTTCTTCAATGGCTGACATCCCAGGAGGACCCTGTCTGTTCATCTGCCTTTGATCTCGATCTGTGTGTTACTGACTCCAGATCCAGAATCCAGTTCCCACCTGTCACCGAGTCCCATCTGGGACTTCCCCAGTGCCTGCTGGTGACATCATCCTGGGAGCTTGATACGGTTTGTATATATTGTATCTATTTCATTATTTCCATTTTATTATTAATATTTCATTAAAGTAGTTTAGTTCCTTCTAAACTTGTAAAACTTTTTAACACTCCCCTCAGAGAGGAGCAGGAGGCAGAGAAGAACATCTGTCATCTCGTCATTGGCCAACCCAGCCCAAACCACAACAGTCCTTTGGAAGGAGAGAAATAAACAATCTTTAAAACCCTTCTGACCATCTTTAAGAACAGGACGTAAAATGTAACAGGACGTAAGAAAAAGCAGAGAAAAAAGATCTTAGAAATTTTAAGCAAAAAAAAGTAGCACTGTACAAGTCCCCTGATGATACACAGTTATCAATATCTGCAGGTGCAAACAACAAGCCAGTGTAAGGAGAGAAGGAAACACTCGAATAATTACTTCCATTCTCATCCAATAAACACTCCCATAAATGTCTCCAAATATCAACATCATGTTACAGTCACTATAAACAAAATGCTTTATATTGGAGTAGCAAGTCCTTAAATAAAATGAATACTCAAGCTTACTACCAAATCATATTGCAATTATTTTCTCCTCCAAGCTTCTGCACAGCTGTAACTACTTTGCCTTTATTACAGAGTCACATTCCAAAAAGGTCCAGCTGCTCTTAAAGTCGACTCACTTGAAAAAAACACATTGGACAGCTTCACCCACATAATCCTTTCAGCAAAGTATTAACTGTGTCAATTTGTGAATGTTCAACATGCTGAACATCCATAAGATTATTTATCAATAGCTTTACCTGCACAATGTTCAAGTACATATTGAAAGAGTTAAAACTATAGTGAACATGTAATGAATTCCACTTTATGTTTTAAAAAGAAAATTACTTGGTGCACAAATATTTACAGTAGAAAGATCTGTTACATCTTGGGGAGAAAAAAAGTCTACCTAGTATGTATCTTCTTGGAATCAGTAACAGAACTTGGGTATCCTTAAAAACCAGAGGTTTGTTACTACTGACATCAGTGACGGCTCAGGCATCAACATACGTAAGCTAGCACAAGCTAGGAGAGCTTCAGTATTATTTAAGTTTCAAACACAAAACATTCACTGCCACAATCCAAAGTAATACATCTCATTCTTTCCTATTTAATCAAAATATTAGAAGAGAGGGATTTACACTCCTATATAAACAGAACTATTGAGGACAGAAGAGAAGCGGTTTTCAAAATCTTAGGCAAAACAAAACAAAAAACCCACCAGCAATATTCGGTCTTCAGCAGTAAGTTAGTTTGGTAGAGGTATGGTTTCTATACCTAGTTGGCTGGGTTTTGCTACAGCCTCAAATGCCAATTCATGGGAGAAGCATTTATGTTCTTATCTTAAAGGAGTTTCCACATATTACCCATTCTAGCAAGCTTCAGGAAACTTAAACGTGTAAGACCATACTTGTAATAGTATTAAAGCACAACCAACTTTACAGCTTTCCTGTGACTTCCTAAAGAGGATGACCACCACCAACAGGACAAAATACTTCAAATCTGTTGAGTACTGTCAGTCATTACTAGACTAGTTCGGTTGGAATGGCCCTACAATGATTAGCTAGCCCAACTGCCTGTCCACTACCAAAAGTTAAAGCATATTATTAAAGTCATTGTCCAAATGTTTCTTAAACCCTGACAGGCTTGGGGCATCAATCACCTCTAGGAAACCTGCTCCAGCATATGACTACCCCTCCCTGTAAAGAAACGTTTCATAATGTCACATAAGTAAGAGTAAGATAGACTGACTGAGACACACAAACATAAAAGAATGCTTTCCTCTATAATAATTTAAGCTTTCATTTGTAATATCATTTATTTTCAAGTATTTCTTCTTTATCAGTTTGCACAGACACACAAAATAACAGATTAATCTGTATATACTAACCTCTGTCCCAATACCAGGCTGCACACCAGAATATACAGTATCAGGAGGAGGGCCCCCATATTTCCTCTGTCCTGTAGTTACATCCAAAGTGTAACCAGTTCTCTCTAGCAAAGCCTGAAAAAAAGATGTCACATTAGTTATGAGTGGGGACATACCGGATTAAAATATAAAGAATTTTAAAAGTGTCCTAATATAAGCGTTTCCTTATCTGCTCCTCGCCACATTTGGTAACATGGTATATACAGACAGACCAACCTAACAAGAAACCTGCTATTTGGGGATTTAAAAAAAAAAAAACCACATCACCAATCAGCAACTCTTGTTTTATACTACAAGATCACTGGGAAGAACTCATTTTCTTTTTCCCTTATTTTCCATTTTAGATGTAGTAATCCAAGAACTCCAGAACACCAGGCAATTCTTTTCACCCACTCTGTACTTAACAGAAGTACAACAGAAGACTTTCTTAATATACTAACACCTCATGTTGAAATGTCCAATCAGTCTCAAAGCAATTTTATGGGTGCATAAAAGCTTTAATAGAAAAGGACAACTAAGACAATTCTTAAATACGTATCAATATTTTAATAGACCTTACATAACATTAAGTTCATGCATTTTGGCAATTGAGTAATCAGGAAGATCTGCATTCCAAACAAGCATTTGCCTTCTGAATCTCTACCATGCATGCATTTTTTTAAAGCCAAGTGTGAAAATACAGGCAGTACTGATACATCCAAAATTACTTCAGTTTGCATACAGGTAATATACCAGGTAGTACAGAATAACCAGTATTTTCTAAATGTTACCTTAATCTTTGCTTCATCTGGTCCCTTTGTCGATTCCTGTACTTTGCTGCCTTGTTTCTCTCTTTGCCTGTAGGTCTTCATAACTCCACATAAAAATGCACTTTTGTTCTGTAGATACAATTTACAAAATAATTCAATTGTGCATATGAAAAGCCCTGGGAATCCACCAAATCTTACACACTCCATACCTTGAGGTCACTATATCAAGCCAATGCAACAAACAAAATGTCAAAAAAATAATTTTTAGAAATAGTTTAGAAAACATCCTTTAGAAAAACATAACACTTAATTGAATAAACTTGTCAAACTGAAAAAGAGTGATCAGATTCCAGGTAGCATTTTTTACCTTATTTTCTCAATATCACACTCATTTTTATTATCTGGGAGCTTTTGCTTTGCATTCAAATACCCACACATTTAAGGCAATTTTTAAAAGGCTTGTGATTTGGGTTTGAAATGTTAGAATACAGCAACATCAATGAATTTCTAAGTTACAACTCTCCTGCCAATAGTGCCAGAATACTATTTATACTTATGTGCTCGCACTCCTGGAGCTCTCACCTTACCTGTACATGCGACAGGTCACTTTCTTTAAACTGCTGTAATACAGAGAGGGCTCCTTCTTCATTAAATTCCCTAAGAGCATCAATTGCTCTTTCATCAAGATCGACATAAGCTACCAACCCTAAAAGTTAAAGATAAAGAAGTTACAGATTTCTACTGAGTTTCATAAAAACTAAGTACTATGCAGTTTGCTTTTAAAGTCAGAAAGTTACGTTCCATAGCAACAGAATTATATATTTAATATAATTACATAGTCCTATACAAGTATATGAAAGAACATGAGTACAACAATGAAAAAAGTTAAATTAAAATGTATATATCTAAGCACTAACTGAGGTGCAAGATTATACCCCATGTGTAACAGTTTTCTAACACTCAGGAAACCAATCTGCTGCATAAAAGCAGTATTACAGACCAGGGTTTGAAAGAGTAAACTCTGGCTCACTTCTAATAATTTAGATTTTTTTGGCTTGTCTTTCATTTTAAGTTTCACACTTCCTTCACTTGAATGGAGCTGTTCTAGAGTAAGCTGACATGTGAACATTACAGATACCTATCATACGTGAAAAAGGAGCTACCTAACTGGCAATCAAATACTTATGAAGTTTTACCCCACAAAATATTAGGAAGCAGAATCATTTGTTCACTCTTTCCTCCAACTTCAAAAAGTAAAAATCAGTGGACTTTCTGTATGTCTAAAATATTTTTTCTTTTTTACTCATTTTGTTGCTCTATGCAGTTCAAGAGCTAGAATTCAAAAAGGTATTATTTTGAGTCCTGCTATGTACCTGAAAAGGATAATGTTAATTTTACAGGTACAGACTGCCCCAAGAAACACTGGACCAGTTCTGAAGCACTTCTTCTGTTTAAGGATCTTTTCAGGTTATTTCTTTCTTTCTGTAATACACCTGCATAAACTGTGGAGCATGAGAAGTACAGACTAAGATTTGCACTTTTTGAACTACACAGCAAAATTTAGGACAGATCCCATGGACTCCACAGACTTTGCAACAGCTTGAGTTCCAAAATACACAGATTTAACTGCTAGTGATTTCAAAAACGCACAGTAGTGCCAAGCCCAAGGACTACATTTCAGAAGTGATCCTGCATATTGGAAGGCACCTGTATCTTTCATACAAGAGCTCAGCAGATTAAAAATTACTAAATTCAACCCCAAATTTAGCTCGGGTTTCAAAAGTACTTTGCTTCACTGACAAAACCCTGCACAATGCAAACATCTTCAGTGGTATTAAGGAACTGCGAATAAATGTCTTCACGTTACTCATGCAGTGGAATTGTACTAGGTAGTCAACTTCTGGGCTGAAAAGCTTTTAAATCCCTTGAGAACTCCTCACAACACAACCTAACTGCAACACATGCTAGAGCCCCACAAGTTCCTTTGCCCAGGCATTTATACCTTCTCTCAAACCATCAAGTGCACGTCATCGTGACCCACAGTTAGAAAGTGTATGTCTAAAGCCAATAAAAGCTGGTAAAGGCTCAATGAAAGCTCACTGTGAATGACTTCCAAAAGACATCAATAATACTCAAAAGAGTATCATACTGAAGATTGGTAAGGTATTGTTTTTAAACTGCCTTCACTTGATCAGTGGAATTTTGACTCTTTTCAACAAAAACTGTCATCTTGCCACCAAGGCATTCAAGATCAGCACATAGAGCATTTCTACTGCTTCTTGTAAATCTGTTCACATAACACACTCTAAAGAGGAAAAGGAAGCCTCTGCCTATAGTACAAAATAAGGGGGTTACCAAAACAAAATAGAAAAACCTTTGTATATTAAGAAACCTCTCTAGAAGGTGCAGAGACCACTTGCTACCAGCAAGGCATTAACTCAATTTGCTAGATAGCTTAGTCCTCAACTTTGTTGAAAAGCAGTTAGTGTCAAACTGAACATTTCAGTGTAATAACTAACATGGATTAAACTGTCCACTCAGAACTAGAGAGAACAAAAAAATCCACAAGCAGACTCAATTCAAATGTAGTCCCAGGCAAGACAAGCTAGTTGCTTCCCTCACTAAGTCACCTATCCAGCCTTTGAGTGTGTAAGAACCACTGTGAGGAGTTGACAGTAGAAAAGTAAAAGCAAAATGATGATTTGGATTGAGAAAAAAAATATGTACAGTTTAGTATGCTCAAACATATATCTTTATTTGACAACATCTAAGAAACTATTGCTCTGTGCCCTAAAGCAACTAAAATATCACATACAACACTAAGGATGTGTCAAGTAATTAGTCAATGTCAAACCCAGATTGCCTTTAGGGAAGTCAAAGTAGCAAAACATTCAGAGCTACACAGATCAAAAACAATGAATTTTTAAACCTTAATCTATAAAAATTTGAAAATGGTATGCCCTCACTTTCATAACCAGTCAGAAACAAGAAATGCATATTATACCTGTCTGAAATATTTCATCAAGTCTCTCTGCCACCTTCTGTGGGAGGCCTGCCTCTATCAGTGTCTTGTAGTGTTCTGTGTGAGTTACACTGGAAGTATCCATTGGTTCTTCCTCTTCTTTTAACTGTACCGCATTACCATTCACCTGATTAGCCATTTTATTATGCTGCTGGAAAAAATTCAGGAGCTATATTACAATAAGCCAGAAATAACTAGTTTGTAGGACAATGCATGATTTATCTAAACTAATTTGTATACATGCTGCAAATGACCTATATCAAAAGTTTTATTTAATACTTTTTGGATGCAGCTGATCTAAGTTTCAAAAGAAAGTACAACCCTTAATACTGTGGAAAATGTACATGGAAGAATTTACATAGTTTTTTAGAAATGTACTTCATGTACATAACGATGTCTAAACTTTATCTGCTGATTGTCAGTAAGTTAACTGGTTACCATAGCAGCTAGAATGTACTGGGATATGATAATAACATCCTTCAACAAAGAATCAGAAGAGCTAGTGCTATTTTCATTTCCCATTCCTCAACTTTTAAAACAATCGTTCAAAATTTGGTGAACACATAACCCTGCAGGGTAGCTTAATGTATAAAAGACTTATTTGCTAATTTTCACTTTCTTGGCTTGTTGCCATGTCTTCCTTCAAACCCAACATGCTGCACAAGACTAGCCAAACACTCTTACCACACTGTCAGAACTCAGTAAGGATAGAAACACTGCACTCTAATGTACATTATAATTTGAATCTGCAAGTGTACTGTTTCCATGCTTTCAGTTTTACTCAAATAGAAGCTCTACAAATCACAGCTACTTTTTTTAAATAATATATAACTTACTGGTTTAAAAGGAAGCCATGACTGCAGCATCTTCAGTTCTTATATTAATAAAAAGACTTGCTTTCAGAATTAAACTGATTCCAAGTATGTGCACTTAAAAATGCACAACTATCTTCTCAGACAATTCCAATGGGCTTTGCCCAGTGAATTAAAAACAGTTTCAATTTCTCAATTAGCCAGCCAGCTGACATTTAGTACTCTCAAATAAAAAGGCTGAGAAGAGACAATTGAACTACCCAGCAGAGAACATTAGGATGATCAGCTGTTAAGTTCAGAAATTAAATAAGCCTTGGGCTTTAAAAGATAGGGAAGAAGTTGATGGTCAGCAGTGAAATGATAACCAGATAGACATACGCAGCACGGTCAGAGCAATGCAATGAAGCACTGGAATACAGGTATGAAGATGAGTCAAGAACAGTGTTTTGTTTTGTTTTTTTTAAATGCTGAAGCCTCAAGCTATTTACTAAGCTGCAAAATGAGTCTCCAAACATAATCACACCTCTAACAGGCACTTTATACCCAGACCTTCTAGACTACAGCGCATTAACTTTCGGAAAGGTATCCTATGAAAATTTGCAAGCTTGAGCAAGGAGAAAAAAAATAGTTTTTCTACAGACAGAAAAGTAATGATTCTACTTAAGCTGTCTTGACTTGAAGGGCAATTTTGGAGAGATATAATACAGGTTCACGTTGTTTCTGTCAGATGCCATTTTTTATGCAATCAGTGAGGAAAAGAAAGGAAGTTTTTGGTAGCTACATAGCACATATATACACACACATTCTGTTACTTGACAAAGAGAAACTGCTTTCTAACCAATTCAGTTTACTTAAGAGCAACTGTAACTATAGCCTAATTACAGAGTAAATTAAGAAATGCTACTTGAAGACTATAGTAATAAGCATTAGCTGAATTTTCAAAACACTAACTCAACATGAAGCTTCTACAGGTTACAAGAATCATGAAAAACAGAAATCAGGTACATATCTGCTTGCTAGATAGCCTCTGCAAGATCTCAAATTTGAAACAGTGCAGAGGGGTTTTACTTGAACTAAAAATGCTTTTGGTACAGTACCATTCTAAATCCCTCTTCTTAAAAATGCATAGGATGATATACACAAAAAAGATATACAGAGGGGTTCTTGTTTTCAGGTTTTTACTGCCTTATAAAATCAATTACTTACACATATATTGTCTTCTCTGTACGCAAAAGAAATTACAACAAACCACACCAAGAACTGTGAGGCTGTTTCAAATAACATTTATGCATTGGCTCAATTACAAATACATTCTAAACTTCAGTGATTTATGGTGATGGTCCCAGATATTATTTTTTGTCAACGCAGATTAGCTTTCAAGTGTCACATACTCCAAAGCATACTCTCAGCATTGCCTCTAGCTGAACAAAAGGTTGATGGCATTCTGTGTCCAGGGAGAAACACCTCATCTGCAGTTCAATAACTCCAGCTTCTGACAGGCAGTATTTTCAGCCTAATGGCAGGAAAAGATATTACCTACAAGACAAATATACACCACTGTGCAGAGCAATATCTAACCCCTATGTATCAGGCTACTAAACAGCACCACAGCTTTTTTAAGTAGGCTTTTAGACAATGTGAATGAAGTCTCAGAATTTTAATTCACTAGCTGCATGGTTTGTTTTTGCTTAAGAACTAGTATCCTCATAAAGAACTTAAGTCAAATGCAGTGCATGTTCACCAGCCAGCAAAGTTCCATTTGGGTGTTCACATTTTAGCTATTTCCTATCATATAAACTTAATTTAGAAGACTTTCTTAAAGAAGTTTACCCTGGAAAAATTGGAAGTGACATAGCTGTCAAAATATTCAGGTCACGACAGCATCCAGAAGAAATTTATTTCTTTTCTCAGTTATAGCAATAGATTCCCGGCTGGCTTTGCAAGATTGGCCTGAAATCTGAGATTAGACTGACTTTTCTTCCTGAATGATCACCAACAAGCAAAATTACATCTCTTACAATACTGAATCTGCACTCAGAATTCAGAAGATACACATGGGTAAAAGTCATAGCTGAAAAAGACCGCTTAGCTCAACCCTCTAGGTAATATTAGCCAGATGTAGCTATCAAGGAAAATACTTTTAACTTAATTTTATCAGTAAGGAAAACACATAATAAATTCATTAACATTTTTGTTCTCCTCTAAAAAAATATTAAAAGCATATTGAAGAAAAAGAGGAGTGATATCTGTGTTTGCAGGCACATCCATGTGACTGCCTGTAACAGACCAGGCCACACAGAAGAGCAACCACACAGATAAGAGTTTTTCATCTGTAACTCAAATATCTAGAAAAGAGGGAGACTGGTTGAAAATAAAAGATTTTAAGTGTGGATTATAAGTAAAGGATTATGTATGTTAGTATGTGTGGGATATGTATTTGTTTTTAAAACATGCAGAAATGGATAAATTTAAAACAGTGTACACAAAAACGTGCTTACCAAATGAGCAGCAGTAATAAATACACGTTGGGGGCAACTTTACTTAAGCAAGAATTTCCACTGGTGCCCGAGAGGTTACCTAGCTTCACCCTCAGACCTGCAGAACTGAGTATGCAGGGAAGGGGAGGATTGCCTTGTTCAAACTTCACACTGTTGTTGCATACCATGAATGATGTAAAACATGTTTTTAGCCATCCACTATCTTTCAACTAGAATTCCTCAATCTCAAATGAGTAATTTGCCAAATGACTACTCCCTTTTTTAAAATCTAATCACACAACAAGTAGGAGGTTAAAACTACAGGTGCTTCTAAGTTACCCAGAAACAATTCTTTTTCATGTTTAATAACTCAAATGGCTCAAATAGTCATTTTCCTAGAAAATAAAAGAAAAAAATTAACACACACCTGAGCCTCATAGCATACAGCATCTTCAAAACAGAAACTTGATCTCAGCCTCAATCCAGCAATCAGTGATTAAACAGCCATAACTTTATTATTCTCCACATTTCATACCATGCCTCTAGCAGAGGCTGCCACCCACAGACTAACTAAGTATAACTCCATCCAATTAATTATAAATTCACAGTCTACTTAACTGAGACATGCTTAGTAAAACTTAAATGAACAGGAATGGCAATTTCTGGCAAAGCGAAAATATCTCAAACTACCATAATCAACTTCACAGTGATTATCCACCAGTACTGTTATCAGCCTTCTGCTATGTAACTTCTGATTTCACGGAGGAACTAAACTGCATTTGTTTAACTCAGGTGCACAGGGACCGTAACTAAATCATACATAAAAACTCTGCACCAGTCATTCAACTTGTTTATGTTACTATTCCTTTGATCCAATATATTGTCTGTGCCGAAACATTGAAATTATACCACATTAAAAACAGCACTAAGGTGTAATTTTGGGTGTGGGTTTTGGTTTTTTTTTTGGTTGGCTGGTTGTTGGGGTTTGGGGTTTTTGTTGGGTGTTTTTTGATTTTTTTTTAAACGAACCACAAGAACACAAGCAGAATCCCTATAAAGTTATGCCTTGCACGTCAAGAAGGTTCTTGTCAAAACAGGAAGGTAAGAAACACATGAGTGAAGGGAAGATAAGAACTCACATTAAAAGACTGAGCTTGGGTTTTATTAAAGCCTCACTTGTTCACAAACATTACTGGCACATTCCTTTATTTTTTACATGAAGGCATTATAGCCATATGTACCATAGCTTATTCAATGACAAAAACTACATTTTTAAGAGCTTAATTATAACATACTAAGTGTTTATTAGCATGAATTACAAGAAGACTTGTTTCAAAGTTATTGCACCCTGAAGACCTTGATCCATTAGCCAGGTTTCCACACCAGCATTCCAGTAGCAGACTATCTTTACAACCTAGTTAGCACCCTCACCCCTCCAGCAGAGAGTTCTCAACTTTTCCCACACCATAACTCCATGGAATGAAAAAAAATAAATCTGAGAGCCTCCATCAAGATGCTAATGAAGAGACCAGCACAATCAGTACAGAAACTATGTTTCAGTACCTACATAAATATTATTGGAAGACGACTTGACCACAGCAGATTGGCAAGGTGCACATCAGTGCCATTAAAACGCAGCACTGCCTGCATCAGCAGCTCCTACATTTTGCTAACCTGAACTCTAATGCCTGTACGTGCCTCTTCCGAAACGGAGTTGGCCATTCATAGCTCAGCTGCTTGTCTGGGTTGCACAGACCAACTTTCCTGGCACTCCAGTTCAAAGCAACACTTCAACAAAAATGAGCTTTTTTTTCTGACAAATTTATGCTCATATTTGCCTAAGAAAGCAGCGAGTATTACTTTTTGACAAAACTAGTAAACTGAGTAATAAATTGATGCTCAAATTATTCTAACAGTGTTCGCATCTAGACAGAAAAACTGAGAGTAAGAAGATTAAGAACTCATGGGAAATACAGTTTCTAGGATACAAAATTATCAAGCAAACTCTGCTAGTTTGCAAACTACTTGCATGAATTAAAAATTACACTGCAAGATGCAGAATTCTGGCTGGATTACCTTTACTTTAGGAGGGACATAAAAGAGTCGGTGTTATACAAACTGTAATCTCAACACAAAAAAAATAAGCTTCATGAGCATTAACATCCTTTGCAGCACAAACGCATCATGCTGGCAAGATGCTTTATTGCGCTAAACGGGGAAAGTGAAATCCAAGCAGCTTTTTCAAAAAGAGCAATCCAGCATAGTTCAAGTACATCATTAGTCATGTTCAAAAACTGACAGGTAAGAAGGGCGCTTAAGACACAGTGACCAGAGCCTCATTCTAAAAATAATAGTAATAATGACGTACTTGTGCAAAACTTTTGAAGATTTATTAAAAGCTTATGGGAAAAGACCGTTTAAGGAAAAACAGTGTCTTAGCAACAAAGTTCCGGAGAATTTATCCTTCGGACGCTTTACAAGTGTTACTCTGTCAACCGAAGCATCAGGCGCGCACCCGAGGAGGTGCAGCGCAGTTACCCCCCCGCCCCCCGCAGCCGGCTCTATGGCAACACCCGCTCCGCAAGATCCGACCCAGCGCCGCGACAACCACACGTTCTCTGCTGAAGGCTCCCCGCGAACACACGGCAGTACGGAGCTGAGCGCGTCCGCTGTCCTGGGATGCCGGGCGGGGATCGAGGAGGGACCGACTCCTCTCGCAGCGCAAAGCGCGTCCTAGCTCCCCGCCACATGCACACCGCACGGCCGGGCGGAGCGGGGCCGCCTCAGCCAGCCCCCCCCCTCCCGCCCGCCCCGCGCAGAGCCCGCGCCGGACCGGGCCGCCCTCCCCCGCCAGACCGCAAGGCCCGCCCCTGGGCCCCT
>JAOXJM010000009.1:7846753-7857331 GCA_026413425.1 Tringa solitaria | reverse complement strand
TGAGGGGTGATGAACTCGTGTTAGACTCATTGCAGACACCCACTGGGTTCTGTTCGGAATGACTTCTCGTGTGGGACAGCCAGGGTGAGTCAGTTGGTGGTAGGGAGAGCAGGGTGATGGAAAGGGCTCCAGAAAGACCCAGCACTGGCAAAAGAGTAGAGAAAAAAATTATGGTTGTGTGTTTGAGCTGCAGATTTTTCTTAATTGAAATTGGCAAAGGGTTTGCAATCTGGTTCTGTGTTCTGCCTTGTGTGCGACGGTCCTCTCTTCGCAACAGGCTTCAGGGGCTTTGGCAGCCTTTGCTCTAGCATGTCATCGCCTGGCTCGGGGGCTGGCTATGAGCACGGGGCTGCCCCTGGTTCTGCTTGGGCTGGCAAATGGGTCCATGAAGATCAGCCTGAGAGTTGGATTCACTCCTAGAGTAACTCTTATGTTGACGTCAGGAGGAAAACTGTGTTTCTGCTTTGATCCGGACTTTGTAAATACAACTGAACTCCCACGTTGGTAGATCTAGGGCAGAAACAGAGTTTTCCGGCACAAAGAGCAATTTGGATTTTCAGTTACAAAAATTTGTCGTTTGGGAACAGGGATCAGGTAGAATTGTGTCACTTGCCATCTCCCCCCCTTTTTTTTTATAAAAAATAATCAATATAAACCCCAAACTTCTAGGGAAATAAAAAGTTGGAAGTAGGAGCACAGATGTACCTTACGAGACTTGTCACATTGCAGTGCAGCAGAACAGCTTAGTGAGATAATGTCTGAAGTTGCTAAAGCTGAAACTTGAATCATCAAGGCAGACCAAATCTTTTCCCTTGTTTTCATTTCTTTTCTTTCTTTTTCTTTTTTTCATTATTTTTTTAAAAAAGTGAATTCACTTCTGCATGAAAAGTCTTCAAGCTGTGATACCGTCACTTGAGAGGGGACAAAAAATCCTTCCTCAGCATCTCTCCAGAGATTGTTGGAGGGGAGCGTGTGTTGAGAGGATAAGTTTCAGCAGCCGCTGCTGTGGCTGCTGCAGGAGATGCTGCCCTGGCAGGGCCTGTGGCTGGGGTGTGATGGTGCAGGGCTCAGACCATCACAACAGTGCTCCCTGTGCCCCGAGCATCATCCCTACGGTATCATCACTAGGTGCTGCTCCTGTGTTAAATATGTTTTATGACATGCGGCAGGAGAGAGACAAAATGCTTTCCAAGCCCATGAATGACTATGTTTGAAACTGTTCCATCCCCCTTAAATTTGTAGTGTAAATTGCAGGGATTAGTGATGGGTAGAGGATAGGATTTGCAACCCCCAAAATTTGAGGAGTTTGTAAATGTTATTGCTTAGCATTAAGACATTAGGGAGAAATTCTTTTAAAAGCCTGCAGAGATGGGGACTAGCCAGTTGAGGCAGGGATGTGCTAGACTGAAATTTGAAATCGCTGTTTTGCTTGATTTGGGCTGCGTACTCGCACTGCGTATTCCATGTTCCAGAGCCCTTTAAAGAGAGTATGAAACCCTCTCCAGATATTTATTGATTTTTTAAGATGAAATTAAGTATTGACGTAAAGGAAAACTCCTTAAAAATATTGTTCTCTGTATACCAGCAAGGGCGCGTTTCTGGCAGAGGAGGAAGATCTCCCATCAGAGGAGGACAAGGCACGATGCCTTGTGGTGTAGCTACTCCTCACGATAGAAGTTCCAGTCCAGGGACCGAGGTGGGCAGAGCAGTGCCTTGAGCCCTAACTATCGAGAAGTGTTTTAGGATTAGCTGTTCTATTCCGGTTGTGATGAAAATAAGAATAAAACTGATGTGTTCTTGCAAAACCTCACTTCTTTTTTGGGTTTTTTTTGATAAGTGAGCTGATTTCTCTGTCCACCTCCCATATTAAAAAAGCCCCAAACAACAAACTACTGAACGGAAGAAGCTGGATCTTATCAAGTGCCTGACTGAAAACAGCAGCATTTCTCCTGTGAAATCTAAAATTCAAGCTGCCAACTCTAAGTTAATTTTTATTTTTATCGTCAATGTAATTTTGGTCTGAAGTGGTTTGCTGCTACTTTTTCTGATGTGATTCATTTTTTTCTATCTCCTTTCCTTAAGAGCCCTGTGGGCAGTGTGGCACCCTGGGCTGTCTGGCATGGTGTTGGTGGCTGAGGTCCCTGCTGAGGAGCGGGTGGCAGGGTCCCAGGGGGGAGCTGGAGCAGCTGCTGTGGGACAGAAGGATGCCAAAAGGAGCTGAAGGGCACCGTGGGTGGGCAGCAGCCATGCTCTGATAACTGCGTGCCCAAAGGAGCTGGAGGAACACTACTCTGCTTTCCCTGTAGTTAACATCATCTTTAGGTGGGGAAGACTGATACAGCTCCTTTCGGACTGGACCTTGTGGTAATGGGGGCCAGAAGGAGCATGTATTTTCAGCCAGGCAAAAGGGCTCTGGAGAAGCCTGTGAAGCTGTGGGGCTGAAGACCACAATAGGAGTTCCTGGCAATGCCAGTGTCACCAGCTCTTTGCTCAGGATGCCAGATTTGAAGCTGTGTAATATCCAAGCCGTTGTTCTGCCATAGTATTTTGTCATTGCCTTTGCCTTTTTGTATGTGTGTGATGAGTGCTAATGAAGTTTGTAATGTTCTGTGAATTGCTGCTGGCAAGAATAATAGAGAGGTGAAAGCAGACTGAGCTCTAAAATACTGTAACTTCATCAGGGAGAGAAGACTGTCCTTTCGGCTTTCTCCTTCCCATCCTTACTGTTTGATTACTCCTTTCCCCTTGCTGTTGCCTTGAGCCTTTATCCTTTTGTACCTTTGCCTTCCATCTCCCTGTACCCATCAGGAATTCACCTGTGTTTTATTATCTTTTTTTTTTTTAAGTTTTGAGCACATTTTGACCTCTCATACTCAAATTGCATTTTCCGGGTGTTTTATTTATACTCACCCAAGAGAGACAAACTTGAATACCATGGTGAGGCATTTATGCCAGTGGCTTTCGTATGTGGCAGCAGCCTGTCCTTGAGTGCGGTACCTGCGCCAGGGGCTGCCATCCCTGCAATCCAGTGTACCCAGCATGGACCTTTCCAGACCCCTTCACAGAAGACAAGTGCCAGGACTGGGATGATCCATGAGAGCAGAGCTGGGTACTGAAGCAGGGAGTTTGGCATCTAAAGATGTTCCGGGAACATGGAAGACTGTAAAACTTTCTGCTTGGGGGAGAAGGTAGGGGAAGGAAAAGCCAGTATATCGCAGGAACATCTTGTCAAAAGTCTACAGGCTACAGACTGTGACCCTGTCATCCTGCCCCGGAGTTCACAGTAGTATTCGTAGCCTGCGTGCAGAAAACTGAATTGGTGTTCAAGCCAGTGCTTTCTGTTGTGCAAGACCCCATCCAGGAACTGGATCCAGCTGGCCACCTACAAAACCAGAATAAATGCTGTATTTTTTTTCACTCAGAAATGAAAATCAGAACTCCTAATTTATTACAGAAAAAAATATTCAAGTTAGTATTTTATGTCATATTTAAATACGAGAAGGGGGAAACAAAGGACCCAAGTTTATAGTAGTTGAATCTATGCTGAATAAGATTTTCTTAAAATGTATGGCTGTTCTATTCAATTTCCATAAAATTGCCCTTATCAGACATTGGTAGCTGTATATCCCTTCGTATGTTAATTAAATAACATGGCAATTTTGCTAACATGTTCTGCTTTAGCACTTGTTTTTCTAATTAGGAAAAAGCTTGTTTGGAGATGAAGAACCCTTGGTTGCGCTGGTTAGCTCTGGAGTTGGATGCAAGGCTTTCTGTGTTTAAACAGTAATGCCAACTCAATAGTAACCAGTGGGGATGTGCCCATGGAGGCCTGCAAGCACAGGCTCTGCCAAGGACGGCTCTCCTTCGTTGCGCCTCTGAACGTTTTTGTCTTTGCAGGTAAAAAAAGCCAAGATGCAGGAATCCAGAGAACAAAGCTTGAGGTACGTAATTTTGAATTTGATTTTAGTGAGGAACAATTATTAATGTTCTTCTATCATTATAATCTTGCATTTCAGAAGCTTGCATATTATTTTATTTTTCAGGAAGATGGGGCAAATACAAGTCACTTTTGTATTTGATATAATTTAGAGATTAAGTTCCAAATAAAAAAAAAAATTATTGGCCCTTTGGTAATAAGCTTTTATAAAAGTGGCTACAAAGAGGCTTAATTGCTTCATCAAACATCCTGTTTTTGATGGAATCTGATGAAACTCACATACTGCACATAACATGCATTTATTCTGGTGAGACTCAGAATATTTTGATATCTGTGCTATGGTTCTCAGCAAAAGTGTGTGGGTAACTGCTTTAGGAAGTTAAACCCTCCTATATTTATAGCCTTTTCTATATAAAGCTGTTGTATTGTACTATTTTTAGCCTCAGTAGATGCTTTCTGATGTATGATGTATTTAGGAATTAATCACTATTATTACATTTAGGGAGCACAGCTATATTAGGGTTTATTCTGGTCCTGTGAGAAGTAACAAATATGATCAAGAAAGATTTCTTTTTGGAGCCTCTGGCTTCCCAGTGGGAGTGAGGAGGAAACACGGTACCTTTTGTGCAGGAGTGGATGTGATACATTGAAGCCCTGAATGGGGACATTAGTACATATATTTTTAAAAATCGAAGAGAATAATTTACCAGGAAATGGTGAGCAAAAATCCATTTTATGTCTGAAAGTTAGAAATGTGAGCTAATCACTGCAAGCCCCCTTCCTCGCTGGTATGAGGGGAGATGAACCATGTCCTACAAGGTTTTTTTCTCTGTTGGTGACAAAGGGGCTGAGGGCAACACGGGCAGGTCTGAACGTGCCTGGTGAGTGTGTCAGTTCTTCTGCTTCAGGGCAATCACAGCTTTTCCTACAGGCACCAGTAGCCTCATGATTTGAGTGTAAACATCATTATATAGTCTTTAAAGATAGAATGGAGGGGAGAGATAAAATTGCGTTTCTCACCTGCTTAAATAGTCTGTTAAATATTCTGGTTCTATAAACCATAAAACTATATATGATTTTAAGTTTGACCTATGGGATAGTTTAAAATAATTTATTAGACCTGTTTCTCCTCAGCCCATGTGATTTTCAGCTGATGTCAATCCTCTGGCTGTATGTGTTTTAGCTGAATTGCGGAGGTGGGGAAGGGAAGAGTGATCCCCAGTGAGGGTCCTCTCTTGGGAGCATTAAGGATCCGTAAGAGTCTTAACCCTTTTGTGAATACAATGTGCTCTGCTGCGCTGCGACGCTCTTGGCAGCACAAGGCAACCACAGTGCCAGTGGGAAGTTCTCTCTGAGTTAGTGAGAACTGAAAAGTTGTAAGTGATGGAGGATAAGGGCCCTTGGGATGGAGGTGTCCCCAGAGCCACAGGTGGGTGTGCTGAGAGCAGTGGTGAGAGAGCAGAAGCACGGGCTGGTGTGGTACAGTCAGAGACATTATTTTATCCATTGCGTTTTCCACAGGAAGGAATCCCAACAAGCAGCTCTCAGACTGCTTGCAGACTGTATGCCATTTAACAGCCGCAGATTGGTATCTATGCCACAGAATCACAGCATTTTTTCCTCCAAGAATACTATTACACAAATACCCCGACTCTATGTAGAAACATGCTATTTTCTTGTAAAACTCTCATTTTATTATGGAAGTCAGTTCACTTGCTAGTATTATGGAAGATTTCCAAGGATTTTGTTTATAAACATTTTCAGGGGGAAAAATGTAGGTGATGCATTTTGGTTACACTTTGCTCCCTCTCAGCAGCCAAAAGAAGGCAAATCAGTTGCCTTATAACCAAACCCATGGCACTCACCAGCCAACTGCCCCCTTACTTGTCCCAGGAAAGTTGCACCTCCTTGTTGATTGCCTGGTTGGCTTTAGTTTTATTGTTGCTAGTTCTGCAACACAGTTTTTCATGAAGTTTTGAGGTATCTGCATGTTATTCTGATATCCTCAGGCTGCAGTTCTACGTAACAGTTTATTGCTGCTGCAACGGGCAGTTCTGCTTGTGGCTCTAGTGTGCACCCAGTATGGTGCTTGCTGCATCCCTCCACGAATGGAGTCTCTTCAGTATCCCAGCAAAAGTAACTGCTCGTTTTTTCTGCTGGATGAGCAAATCAAACTCTGCTGGAGAGGCTAAGGGCTGGCTGAGCTGAGGCAGGGGAGCAGGAGGCTGTGCCCAGGCGAAGGGAAAGAAGTTGGTCCTTTCCACTGCAGCTGAGCTGCTGGGTCTGCTGAGATGTCAGTGAATATACAGCCTTTTCTCGAGAGACCAGTTGGCAAGTAAATGTGCTGGACGTGATGACAGTTTAATGTCTAATTAAAGCTACAGATATCTCTCTTGGGATCTCTGTGAAGTATCAAAGAGTGCAGAGCTAGTTTCTGTTAAGCAAGGTGCCTGAGGACTGGAAGAAAGCCAATATCACTCCAATCTTCAAAAAGGGCAAGAAGGAGGACCCAGGATGCTACAAGCCAGTCAGCCCCACCTCCATCCCTGGAAAGATGATAGAACAGCTTGTTCTCGGCATCATCTCAAAGCATATGGAGGAAAAGAAAGCTGTCTGAAGCAGTCTGCACAGATTCACCAAGGGAAATCATGTCTGACCAATCTGATAGTCTTCTACGATGGCATTCACTGGATGGATAGATGAGGGTAGGGTGGTGGATGTTGTCTACCTTGACTTCAGCAAGGCTTTTGACACAGTCTCCCATAGGTGAGCTTTGGAAGCTTGGGTTAGATGAATAGACAGTGAGGTGGATTGAAAACTGACAGAGCTCAGATGAATACTATTATGGAATCTAGTTGGAGGTCTGTAACTAGTGGTGTTCCCCAGGGGTCAGTACTGGGTCCAGTCCTCTATCAATATATGACACACCAGAAGGCTGTGCTGCCACTCAGAGTTGGGCAGAGAGGAACCTGATGAAGTTCACCAAGGGCAAGTGTAGGGTGCTGCACCTGAGGAGGAATAACACCCTGCACCAGGACAGGTTGGGGCTGACCTGCTGGGGAGCAGCTCTGCGGAAAAAACCCTGGGAGTCCTGGTCCTAAACAGATGCCCACAAGACCTGATTTAGTCCTGGGCCAAGGCAAGGCTAAACCAAGGACAAGAATCTTGGAACCAAGGACAAAGTTAATCTCTGCTGCAGAGAGCTGGCTTGCATCACTCTGGAAGGGCAGACAAAAAGTCTCTGCCTCATGAGCATGCAGAAGGTTATGGTATCCCTGCAGTCATCGGCTGATAATGAAATGGAGACATGAGACCACAGCTCTTGGCAGTGAGGCTGCCTTTGCTTTTCTGATTCCTTCAGCAGCCAGGAGTCCCTGGATGCTGCTGGGGAAGAAAGGTAAGCATATCTATTAGCAGATAAAGCAAAAGAGGTGAAGGGATCAGGCTTTTCAGCAGCTGTATGGACTTACCTTGCGATCTGTTCACATTTTCCTATTGTCTTAATGGCCAGAGGTTGAGTTTTGCTGGGGCTCGGCCTGTTCCTCTTCAGGCTGCTCCTCTTCCAAGCTTGCGCTGAAATTCCTTTGTTTCCACATCAGTGGCAAGATGACAGAGTTGATCCTGCTGTAGCTTGTGTGTGAGCTGTTAGCATATATATATATATATATATATGTATGTGACATTTCCTGGTGCTTTAGACTTTTTATTCTGACCAATTATGGATGCAGCTATTACAGATAATGTGTTATGGATGTGCCTGCCTCCAGCAACCATCTCGTTCTCTGGTGCTCTACATGCAGCTCTTCTCATGTGTTTGCTGAGGCCCAGGCTTCCAGTGAGAAGAGGTTTGTCTTAAAAAAAAAAAAAAACAAAACAAAACCTCCAGGCTTTATTTATCAGTGAGGAACTTTCCGAAAGCCCCCAGTACATTCCACCTCCCTAAAGCAAGGAAAAGCTTAGGAAAATTTCTGCCTACAGAGGCCATGCTGCTGTTATTACTGTATTATTTTTTGCATATACCTTTATTTTGCCTTGCACAGAGCCAGTTTATTTGATTTTGAGAACGCGTAAATATATGCATTGTCTTTGTCCTACCTTGTTCCCCTTGTCTGCTGTGGAGTGAGGAGGACTAGCATGACAAAAAGGACCAAAGAGACCAGACCGGGCAACCTGGGTGTCTCGCACTAAAACCAGCTTGCTAAAGATCTTGGATATATCACTTCCCTCTCTTGCCAGTTCTGTCCCTGCTCCTCAGCCAAGGATTCTGGGCAATTTCCATCATATTTGTGTAGTATGCAGCACAAACTAAGTGCCTTGGGGAAAAGCTTCTGTTTGCTGCAGCAATAACCGCCAGCTCGGTTTGCTTTTCCCACTTCTGCCGTGGCCAAGCGGTGTTGGGCCATGATCTATTGGGGCAAGATATGACAGAGGGTCTGGGGGTAAGGAAGGATCTGCATCTTACTGAAATGTAAAGGCCACTCCAAGAAGTTAGGCTTTCTCTTTAGGAATCTGTGCTGTAGGTGGCTGCTGAGGCTTAGGCTGTTGTGAATGGGGTCAGTCCAATCCTGAGGAACAATCGAAGGACCGAGAGGCACCAGTGCTAGCAGGGAAGAGAGAAGAATTCCTGCCTTTGTGCCTGCAGGACAGGGTGGTCTATTCATGCCATCAGCCATTCCAGAGCAATAGAGGAAACCCAGAACAAGCAGCCCCTTTCCAGCTAGTTCTCCAAGGTAAGCGCCAGCCTTGCAGCCTTACCAGCCTCAAACATCAGCTTTGGGTTTTGGTTGCTCTGCAACAAAAACTGCTGGCAGTTGGTGGCTACTGATTTCCAAAAGACAACTGAGCCTTGTCCTCCGGGCCACACCGGGCTGAGGAGGAGCTCTGGGAAGGTCTCTAGATAGCTCAGCAATCACATCAGATGTATCCTGTTTTACTCCTCAGCACTCCTGCTCTGAACTGGCGTCCAACAGTGACCTGCAGGCACTGGAGCAGCCATAGTCTGTAACTGGCATCTCTCCATCTACTGGCCTTGGAGGTGGATGACTGAACCCCAGATACACTGCTTGCTCCTAGTCACACAAATGCTCACATAATTCGTCAGTAGCACAGTGCACTCCAGGATACCAAACCCTGTTGGTGAAACATCCGTCAGACCAAATGCAACTGTCTTAAATCGTCTCCACCTTCTTGTAGCAGAAATACACTGGTTAAGAGGTCTGTCTGTAACTCAGACATGGACATCTTTCACATTTACCTGTCTCATGTTTTTCGTTACAAGCACTGTGAAAAGAATGCAGAAAAAATATGTTACAAGCCTTCAAGCTGGTGCTCTTGCCATATTGCACTCCACTTGGAAGGAAAACCTTATTAAAGCACCCCAGATGCCACACGCTCACCTGTGACGAGTTATCGCTGTATCATCAGTAACAAGCAGTATCCGTCTATGTCATTTGGTAGCTTATTGCAGAAACTGACAGTTCAACAGAACTAAAAACCACTTCTGATGAGATGCACTGATGATGAAACTACACAAAATGAGATGATTTAACATGTCCCTTGCCAAAAGGCAGAGGCCCCCCTTGAACATTTACCTCAAACCACCTTTGCTACTGATCAGACACTACATAAACTCATTCTTCTTGATAACCCCAGGAAAGAGGGGCAGCCATTTCTGCAACTGAATCTGCATATAAAAAGTTTAATGAGCACCAGAACCAGCACAAGTGGGGTGCTGCAGCCAGGACTGGGGTGCTGGGAGCTCTTGTAGTAGCGCGGCTGCTCACACAATTGTCCTGGTAAAGGTTGGGTGCAGGAGGTAGAGTGAGTGAGGTGCTTGGGATTTCTAGAGGCAAGTTCAGGAGAGGGATCTTTTGCTAGGCAGAGATATTTGAACCTCCAAGGAAAGGAAACAGTGCCTGTTAACTAGGAATGGCCAGAGTGTCACTGGCATTGAACTGAAGCAAACTGGTTTCCGGGACCCCCTGGAAGAAGTCATTGAGTAGAATGCATCAGGGAAACCTCCTCATGAGGACAAATTGAACCAAGGCATTAAGGTTCACAGCTCCATGGAAACCCTGGTAGGACAGTGGCTGCAAAATCAATTATCGTGCCAGCTGGATAAAAATAGAGGCCTTTCTAATTTAGCAAAGGTAATTTCAAGAGATGGGAGAAGACTGCTCCCACCACACAGCCCCCTCCTTCCTTAGTACTTCTTGCATTCAGTTGGTGGTGATTTTGGCACTTTTGGACTCCACGAGCCATTTGACTTGCTAACCTAGCAAAAGATTCATTGGGCTGAGAGCAAAAACAGGGGCTGATGAGATGATAAGCTGAATGACTCCCCCACAAGCCCAACACACCTGGGACAGCTGAAAGGGAGAAATGATGGAAGCAGGAAGGAGACCACCTTCTTTACATGGCAGCATCGTTAATCCATTCAGCTTCCCCAGCAGCCACAGCTGGTGAGCATGGCTTTGTAATCATTGCCTGCCAGTCAAACCACTGCTGAAAGGGACTTCCCTCCCCAGCTCAGCCCCCTGCTTGCTCAGTTAAGATCTACAGCTGCCTGTCCTCATTGTATATGCATCATGGAATTGTCAGAGTTGGAAGGGACCTCTAGAGATCATCCAGTCCAACTCCCC
>JAOXJM010000009.1:7814057-7834706 GCA_026413425.1 Tringa solitaria | reverse complement strand
CTAGATGATCTTGAAGGTCCCTTCCAACCTAGATGATTCTATGATTCTATATAGCCTCTGAGGATGAGGTCTGGAAGGGGGGGAGAAAGAAAGGAAAAGAGAAAAAGAGTCACAGCAGCTTCAAGGCAATACTTGTGTTTGCTGATCTTTTAAACCTGAGACCATGAAGTGGTCCCTTTTGGTGCATCCGTGCCAAACAATTTTGCATGTTTTTTGCCCATTCCCCAGTAAAAGGAGCTGACCCAGAGTGGAGAAAGTATTGGTTAATCTGTGTTGAGGGAGCTGCTTGTAAAGATCTGATGTGTAACACTGACTAGATAAGGGGTAATTAAAAAAGAAATCTTAGAAGGAGACCAGAGTTAAGATAAACAAAGAAGTTCATATGAGGGAATCTGTGGTTTTACCAGAATCCCAACACCTTGAAATCTTTTTCCTATGATTTCTTAATTTCTGTTCTCTATCTCAGTGGAGAAACAGCCTCTTCAGAGCACTAGAAGTGATAATTCCTTTCTGTTTGCTCTCCGTGATAAATCTTGAGAGGTGATAGAATAATCTGTCTTCTAGATAGTTCCTCTCCTCTGGCTTCATCGCAGGTTTGGTTTGTGTTAGTGAGGGTCTTTTCTGGAGAGCTGCTCTTTGCAGTGACCTAGGAAGTGGCATTTTCCTAAGCTAATAACAGCTTCGATCTTTTCTGTACTGGGTATAGTTGGAAGGAGTTTTATTTGGAAACCAACGTCTGTTCTCTAGCAGTTGCTTCTGAGGAGTATCTGTGACCGGTACCTTACTCTTACAGCTGGGCTTCTAGTAGCTGCATAGCTACTCTATGTACTTGAGTATCTTCGTTACCATTATTGCTGTTCAGTGCAGCCTTTTTTTCCTTTTTCTAAACGTTCTTCTCCCAAAATTCTCTCCCATATGTTTTTGGACACAACTGCTCCTATCTATGAGGGGATTCCCAGGGGCTGATTACTTACCTTCATTTCTGCTTCCACAGCGATGGCACCCTTCACATTTCTCACCTCTTGTAAATACTGTGTATTTCTGCTCCTCTTTTAAGATACGTTTCTTTTGGTTTTCATGTTTTTTGAGGCATATTTTGGATCCATTCCTCTCTCCAGGAGCTGTTCACCAGGTAGTATCTGTGCTTGCCGTAACACAACGTACATTGAGTAAGAGTTCATGGTGGGTTTGTTTCCCTGGGTGGGAAGACTGAAACCTTCAGAAGATTGAGTTCTTCAGTCTCGGGGTGATTCCACTTGGGTGCAGAAAGGGAGGACTTTTCTCAGAGTGATGGTAAAGTAGGTGAAACTGTGGATTTCTGCAAGTCTTTTCATAAGCATCTAAAAGTGATTTTTTGTTTTATTTATGTGCAGAGAAAGAAGGTTTAGCAAAAAAATACTTGTTGGTGGCACGTGGTTTAGTACATCTTGAGTTTGTTCATGCTGATTTCATGATTTGTTTTCACTTACCCTTAAGCGTTCCAAAACCCCATGGGTAATGGTAATGGTTTATGGAGTGTCCCTCTGGCTGTAAAGCCACAAAATCTGCTAATGACCGGTGGTCTCAGATGGTGCTCTAGCAGCCTCTTCTGTGCTCTGGAAGAACCAAATGCAGCGACATGAAGGCTATTAAACATCTTAAAATTCATACTAACAACTACATGTCTCTAATAATTTGTCTTACAAGCTGTTGACAAATTATTTCAGAAAGTCTCACCCAAAAAACAGTTGACATGGGGAGATCTGTATGCTTTCTCCAGTAGGAAGTACCCTTTTTATACTGTTTGAAGTATTTATATGTTTCCTTAAATGTTTTGATCTCTTTAGATTAAATATGCTAATTCCAATGCAGAGAGATTTATATTTTTTTAAATCAGAGCTGATTTAAACACCTTCATATCCATTTTACTGATTTATTCTGATTGATTTTAACTGCTACTAATTGAATATCAGAATGTGATTGTCTTCTCAAAACTTTTAGGAAAGATGTGAAACCATTTCAGTTATACTCCAGTTCCTTAGCAGGCATGGAGGGAAAAGGTTTCTGAAACATTTGAAAGTACTGTTTTAAAAGATAAGCTAGCTCTCCTTCCCTGTAAGCCCAGTTGAAAAGTGACTGGTTTTGAAATACACCCAGCTCTTTTTGGGCTCTTAGAGCAGAGTGCTGCTGGAAGCACAAATGCTTGCACATAAGCCTAGTAAGTACTTACTTCACAGCTTGGATTGGTCTCGTCTCTTGTGCTTTTCTAGAAGCATTTAATGCAGTAATTCTTAATTTTACAGCATCAACTACCAATGCCAGTCCAGTCTCTACATCCTCAACTGTTGTCAATATTTCCACATCAGCGGTAGCCACCATCTCACAGGTAAAACTTCTTCCTTGCTATATTTACGTGCAGCGTCTCCTTCACCTTTGTTTAACACCTTACTCAAAACTAACAAAGGAAAGCCAAATATGTGCATCGCTTCAAAAGGAGCACAATGGGTGCTAGAGTTGTGGGGCTCAGTATGTAACTCGAAGTCAGCAAAATGACTCTTGCTGTCTCTTTGACCGTGATGCTTTTCCCTTTGGCCTTCGCAGTGAACTCACTTCATCTGTTCAAAGCTGTTCCCTTGTCTGCAGATGGTGTGGTGAATCTTAAACAGGGTACTGAGATCTTTGAAAGGGAGGCATTGGAGAAGAAACAATAGAACTATTTTGAGAATCAGACTTCCAGGGAGAATTACATGTGGATATTTTTTGAATGCCTTTGTTCTCCCTCAGCAAGAAAAGGAAAATTGGTTGTACACAAACAAAAAGCCCCCAATAAAGTGGGAGTTCCATTCTGATGGTGCTAGGATAAAACAAAGTCAAAAAGTTCTGCATCTAGCACAGAGCCCTTCCCCCTGACTGTGACCTGCGGTGAGTAATATGTAGTGCTGTCAATGGCTAACTGCTCTGCTGAATATTTAGATATACAAAGGAACCCTTCAGTGTCACAGCTTTGCAGAAGGAGAATATAGGAAGGGGGGGAAATGCAATGGATGCACAAAAATTCTTGCGTGCTTATGCTGTTGCTTTTTAAGGTGCTGTAATTAACATAAACTTGCTTGGAGTTGTAAGGGGAAAAAATATTTTCTTTCAGCCATGCAGGCCAAAGTGCCTCATTCACAAATCCAGGGTGCTCTTTGAGGGAATTGGGAGTGCACAGCATGCCAGAAGAGTGTGACCTGACATTTGGGGTGGCTGCTTTCTTTACTATCAGTAGCAGAAATTAAAATCTTCAAGCATAGCTTCAGGTGCTCAGTGATCTCCCGCTAAATTAATAAGCGGGTACCTTTCATCACAGCATGCAAAATAATTGTTTGCTGAAGTCAGGACATGAGTTAAAGGCAGCTTATCCTGTAGCTCTTATGGCTGAGGTTGGGCCCTTGGCCTGTGCCAGGACCACTTTCTGTTGCTGTCAATACATTTGATATCAGAAAGTAAAACACAACAAGACAAACCCACAAATTCCAGAATAGAGGTGGTGTGTGGCCTGATGCCATGGCATCTACTCGATACTCCCCTGTTACTGCCACATCATTCATAATGAACTCATTTTTGAAGAAACTGGACACAGAGGATTGGCCCTGTGATTGCTGGCTCCTGCCTGTGCGGGGGCCATGGGGAAGCCAGATCTCTCATCCCCTTGTTGGAGATGTCCTGCGTACACAGAAGGAAACAGGATGAAGTCACACTGTGCTCTTGCTAGGATTTCTCTTTGACAGGCATATTCTAGCATAAGAGTCATCTTAATATAGAGTGTTTTCTGAAGGAAGTGTCCTATCATAACTAATCCTTCCCTCTGACAGGAATATCCTACGTACACGATCCTTGGCCAAAGTCAGTACCAGTCGTGTTACCCAAGTTCTGGCTTTGGGGTTGTAACACCAGCAGACAGCAACACAGAGAGTTCTGCATTATCAACAGCTACATACCCAACCGAAAAACCAAACGCCATGGTGCCTACGCGGACGGTGCAGAGACATTCCTCCGGTAAGGGCTGGATCTTAAACAGGGGGGCTGCAAAATACCTGTGATAAACACTACAGTGTGCAGACATGGGGAAAACTTTTTTCCAAAAGATAATTGCAGCACCTTTGCGTGCTGACCTGGACAGGACATTTGCCTTCCATTGTCAGACTGGTCTCACTGGTGTGCAGAGTATTAAGGTAGACCAGCCAAACTTGTGTATTGGAAGTCTTATGCTGCTTCAGCAGACACTTACCACGTGCTCTGAATGCCATCTAGGGAGATGGAATTCCAGGGGTGACTGGAAGAGTTGCCAACAGCAGCTCCCTGGGGACTGTTGACTCTGTCGTGTGTCGGGGCTGGGTGTTCTCTTGAGCTACAGGGCAGTTGATGGTATCCAGTGTCCAGCTCTTTCCCTCCCACTGGCAGGCATTTAGATTACCTGACAGCCAAGACGTGGCTGCCTGTCCCAGTTATGGGAGCCGTCTGGGACGGCTCCTGCATTTTTAAGAGCTGTAGTTTGGCCATCACCTCTGGATGGCTTGGTCTCTGGTGTGCCTGGGGGTATATCCTTTCCTTGCTTCTGCTTCATCATGTAATTTTGGAAATGACATCTATTGTGCTGCGCATGTGAGCAGATCTGCATCTGCAACGCATTGCGTTACCTGGCACTTGTTGGGGAGATGATTTTAGCTGTTAAGAGATGTAGGAAGTGGATTGAAAAGGTTTAAATGACTATCTAAAGAAGTCGCATCTTTGGCTGGCCTTTTCCACTCATGCCATGTCATGTACCAACCACAGTGGTGTTGACTAAAATTTCCTCACCAAAAATACAGTTTTCTAAACTTAACAAGGACAAGGGCAAAGACTTAGGACTTCGTCCGATGTCTTACCCAAGGAGTTATGAGATTCTTCCTGTGTTGTCAAACTATTAAATGGAAATCTGCTGTCTGTTACAGATTGGTAGGCAGGAAAAAAATACAAATTCCTTTGATTTTTGTTGGTGCCCTGGGTCTGGCCAGGATGAACTTAACTTTCTTCATAGCAGCTCTGCTGATGTGTGTTTTGGATTCATGGCTAAAGCGGTGTTGATGCCACACCAGTGTTTTTGCTCCTACTGAACAACACTTGTGCAGTGTCAGTGCTTTCTCCCCTCCACACCGCCGCAGCGAGCAGGCTGGAGGGGGATGAGAATCTAGAAGATGGCACAGCTGGGACAGCTGGCCTGAGCTGACCAAAGGGATATCCCATACCCTATAATGTCATGTTCAGCAGTACAAACGGAAGTAGAGGAGGAAAGGGTGGCTTCCAAGGTGGCTCTTGCTTGGAGATTGGCAGGGCATCAGCCTGCTTGTGGAAGGTGAGCGATTGCCTCTGCAGCACTTTGCCTTCTCCATCTTCCCCGAGTCCATCGTTAGTACCTGAGCTCTGCCAAGTCCTCAAACTCATTCAAGAAACCTGAAAGCAGGGATGGGTGGCTGCCAGTGACAATAGCACCCAGATCAATAGTCCTGAACCCAGTGAAGTTCCAGACGTCTCTCACCTTTACCTTACAGGGTGCTACAGACAGGGGATGACAAACGCCACGCTATGATGATGTAAATCACAAAGTGTGGTGCTTCAGGCACGTTCCCTTGTTCAGGAAGCAGTTGCCCTCTAGTTGGAGAGAGCAACGGCAGATTTACACATGATAATTTGTTCTTCTTTGGTGTTGAAAACCTAAGAAATTGACCTGTTATTTAAAGACACTGGGCAGGGAATTGCCCAGCTCTTAATGTTTTCAGTACCATTCATTTTGGCTCAGGAATTCTCCAAGTTCACAGTTTTGCATGAATTCTCATAGGAATTGCAGTGTCTCATCTTCCAGACCCAGACTGAATTCAATCTCTCTCAAGTCTGCTGTGTCCGCTGCCTTCTCGCTACAGTTCTGGTCCTGTTTCTGAACTAGTTAGGTGGATGTCTGGGATGTTAACTCTTCTGCCTGGACAGCAGGAAACAGAAAGTGTTTTCCATCGTGGCCATAGTACTCTGCATATCAAAGCAATGATTTTTATTATTTTAATGTTTTTTTAAATGCTGGCGCTTTACTCTTTCCCTGGGAAGGGTGTTCTTACCAGTGGCAGAATAGGCTTCTTAATGTATCCTCGACAGTCGTGGCCATGGTCCTTGGTCAAGTCTGCATCTCCAGAGCTGAGATCATCCCTGTTATTCTTTACTAGTTCTTGGATAGGCCAGTGGAGCTGTAGTCAAATGATGTCTGTTTCCCAGTTAGCATACTGTGGATTTGTGTGTGGTTAACGCACTCCAGATAACTCCATGCACTGACTGTTGTGGAGCTGTTAGTCAAGGGCTTACGGTGGCACAGGAGTGAGCAGTGTATGCGGACGTGGAAGGAGCACGCATTGTGTGGTGGTGTGTGACATGAAAGGCATTTTGACTAGTCCGGGAAATCTGGGAGGGAGCAGCATCATTAAATACTTTCCTTTCTAAACTTATTCCAGACTGAGGGTTTCTGGTGCTTGCTCAAGAAGTATTAAACAATTGAGTAATAAAGCCAGTTCCAGGGTAGTGACACATCTGGGAGGTTACAGGTCTTAGGATGGAGGGTGCTCAGTGGACTGAATTGAGACAGAGCTATTTTGAAATGATGGGACAAAAAAAATCATGTTTTATGTTCTAATAAGGGTTCAACTACTACTGCATCAATAAAGGAAGATAACATCTTACCTTTTGCAAAGGAAGCTTTTGGCCAAATGCTATAAGCTTTATATTGGTGTGTTTTGAGACACGAGGGGGTGAGAGCTGTGTGATTTCTTTCTTCTAGGAGATGCATCCACAAGTCCCTCATTATCAAGAGCAACAGCAAGTAAAGAGTTAGATGAGCAGACAAGAAAAAACATGCCTGGGAAGAACAGGGGGAAGAGGAAAGCAGATACCTCTTCCTCACAGGACAGTGAACTGGAGGTAAGTAGTAACCTTGTTTTCTACAGATAGCATTGCAGAATAGGGTGGTGGTAAAAGTCGTCCTCTCTTTCTTTAATTGTATCTCCATGGAAATGGAAGAGGATCATTAGACTAATAGAATAGTTGCATTGGAAAGGACCTTTACAGGCCATCTAGTCCAATGGCACTGCAGTGAGCAGGGACATCTTCCACTGGATCAGGTTGCTCAAAGCCCCATCCAACCTGGCCTTGAATGTTTCCAGGGGTGGGGCAGCCACAGCTTCTCTGGGCAACCTGGGCCAGCGTCGCACCAACCCTCAGTGTAAAAATTTTCTTCCTTACATCTAGTCTGAATCTACCCTCTTTTAGGTTAAAAACATTACCCCTTGTCCTATCACAACAGACCCTACTAAAAAGCCTGCCTTCGTCTCTCTTATAAGCCCCCTTTAAGTGCTGAAATGCTGTAATAACATCTCCCCAGCACCTTCTCTTCTTCAAGCTGAACAACCCCAACTCTCTCAACCTGTCCTCATAGGAGAGGTGTTCCATCCTTCTGATCATTTTTGTGGCCTCATCTGGACCCACTCCAACATGTCCAAGTTCTTACTGTACTGAGAGAGAATTTGGGATTTCCCGTGAGCCATTTTATCTGAGAACTGGCCCAAATGAGTTCTTAAGTGGTCCTTGACAAGCATCACTTAAACACATCTTGGAGTCATAGTGGTGTCAATGGAGGAGACATCTGGATGTCTCTAGTACAGCCAGAGCCATCCCCATCACTAGAACCACAGCTTTGTCTAGTTGAGTCTTGAGAACCTCCAAGGTTGGAGATCCTGTACCTGTCTAGTGATATATCCCAGGACTGCCATGTCCATCTGGGGAAGGAGATTTTCTCTCTCCAACTGGAATCTCCCAAGCAGCAAATTTCCCCCTTCTTTTTCCATGGCAATTTTCCGTTTGCCACTACTGAGAAGAATTTGTCTGCATCATCTTTGCAGTTCCCTTTCAATTAATTGTGATCTGCTATTAGATCACCCTTAGTCTCCTCTTTGCTGAGATAAACCATCACAGGTCCCTCAGCCTCTCCTCTAGGCTGCTGACCATCTCGACAGCCTTTTGCTGGCTGCTCTCTAATTTCCCCATGTACCTCTGGAGCTAAGAATGCAATCTGGGATCACCCAGTGCAGAGTAGGATGACACAGCACCTTCCTTCTGCCAGCTGGGCACACTTGATATTCTCCAGCACACAATACATCTTATCCACAGGGAGAGCGCGCTGCTGGCTCATTCTGCTCCTGGTGTCCACTGTACCCTCCAGCTCCTTCCAGCCTGAAGCCATATGAGGGGTCATTCTACCGCACATGCACAGTCTGCAGTTATTGAACTTCTAGTTCTTGTTGGACCATTTCTCAAGTTTGTCAAAGTCCTTCTGTGCTGAAACTCTGCTATTCCTCATGACAGGCAGTCCCCCTTATTTACCATAACAAAGGTCATTTGCCTGTGCTCTCCAAGATCACAGACAGTAAACTACCCTAGCAGGGCTCTAAAGTTCATTAGCGCTCTTAAGTTTTTGCTTTTATGACTATAAAAGCAAGAGAACCTTTGGAAATAGTTTGACCAAGAAAGCCTTATTCTGCACATATATTTGCAGTGTACAGTATATAAACTCCACTACATTAAACTGAGTTTAATGACTAATGTGTTCAGCCTGATCAGTATTTAACAGATTAATACTGTTAAATACTGTTCATATCTGTTAAAAGCATACTGCAACTGGCCACAAAATTAACCCTAAAACTTGCTCCATTATTGTAGGTCAGTGCTTGGAGTAGCTCAGCTCTAATCTGCTTTTGTTCTCTACGCAGCGAGTGTTTCTCTGGGACCTGGATGAGACCATCATAATCTTCCATTCACTTCTCACAGGGTCTTATGCTCAAAAATATGGCAAGGTAATATTGTCTTCTCTGTGGAAGAAAACCCCTATCTGTCCTGCAGACTTAAATGTTAATCTTTGGAAAAGGAATAGAAAATGATATTTTGTTTTAAATCTATAAGGTGATACTTTTAACTTGTTGGCAGTTTGGGGTGGGGAAAAGAACTAAATTTGACCTTTATGCAGAGCTGGGATATGGACATCACAAACACTTCCCTTCTATAAATTCAAGTCTTAAAAAGCCTATTTCTTGTTACTATCATTGGGAATTATTGAGGTCACAGCACACGGTGAAAGGAAGTATTTTTTCTTCTTCAACACATATTGAATATTTTTGAATGTTTTGTTTTGTTGCTTCTGAAAATGCAACAGTCCCTGCGATGCAGTACTAAAGTGTTTTGTTAAATTTTGGCGCACTGTATTACCAGAATATGTTTGTTGTTTTTTCGGGTGTTTTTTTATTTTTGAGTTTAAAATACTGGGGAAATTGTAGTTCACACCAGTGAATGCACATGAAATTACATCAGGTTTGACACACAGTGGAAACTCTGTGCAATGTAACTGATGAAAGTCTTATCACAATTTACTTCTGCCTGTAACCACAGTGAATTTACGTCTTCTCTTTTTGTTTTACCAGGACCCAACTCTAGTGATTGGCTCAGGTCTGTCAATGGAGGAAATGATTTTTGAAGTGGCTGATACTCACTTGTTTTTCAATGACTTGGAGGTACATGGCAAATGTTTTTGAAAGGCAAAACTCCATGTTACCCAGTTAGAATTACACTGCACAGTTTGTGAGGGCTATTGTGCTTCAGAGCCACTTTGTGCTGAAACGTAGCAGTGAAGTGGTTCTAAGCGCAACCAAATCAAAGAGATGCAGTCTTACCTGAGACAGGCATTCTACTGACTGCTAGTGTCATGAGCTCTCTTAGCTCTCTTACGGGTTTCTACTTGAACCTGTATAATAAAAAGAGTGATGTCTGCTTTGTCTTCTATTTTCATTCCAGACAGGTAAGCACTTTGCTTTTACTGATCCTGTTTTGAAATAGAGAGCAGAGATGTGGGGAAAGGGTAACCTTGAGGATGTCAGTTCTCAGGGACTTTGACTCAGCCAAGGACAGAACACAATTTATGCATCTCAGCCAGTGTCTCAGTAGGTTGCGTTGGCTGTGTAACAGCTCAGAAGGACACGCTTCCATAGACCAGTGTGCTCTGCATGGGGAGGTCCCACATCACCCTTCATGTTTCTTTCCTGCAAGCTGTCTCTGCTGCTCTCCCCTTCCCATACTGTCTCACGGACTTCTGATCAGCTCCCATCCTCCTTCATGGCCAGTATTCTTTGCCAAATTAAATACATCTCACTGTTCTGCGTGACTTCCCCAGAAGCTGATTATAAATCTTTGCTTCAATCATGGCAATGCTCTGTGCTTTGCTATTACATATTATCACATAGACCCAGTAATGTGATCTATACATGGAAGGTGTGAGGTTATGCCAGAATCTGGAATTAGATGGTTGGAAATAGCAAATTTCTTGACTCGTGTCATCTTTGATATGAGTCCATGAATATGGGCTCATGAACCTAATTTGCAGAATTTACAGGACTAGTTTAAAGCTTAGGAAGGCTGAATATGAAAAGTGAACAATTTATTGTAAGTGCATCACTGATACACATTGTAGGAAAACAAGATGCTTTTGATGTTGCAAATAGAATCTTAAATGAAGGTTCCATTTGTGGCTGTGACTGCTTGCAGCTGTGAGCTTTGCCAAGGTGGAAATGACAGTTACCTCCCTGCCCCAGGAGAAAAAAAGGAAAAAAAATCCAAACCCCCAAGAAACCACAAATACAGTCTCTTGTGCTGGAAAGGTAGTCACTGATATGTTACCTATGAGATCAACAGCAACACTTAAAGCTATGGGTCTTGGTTAGCAGCAGCAGCAGGAAATTCTTGCAATGGGGAAAATTCACTTCTTGTCCTATTATCTTGGGATTAAATCTCGCAATTCATCTCGGGGTTAAATCAGCCGTGCGAAGCACCAGAGTCTTGGCAGTACCACCAGCTGATGTGTCATTCTGGGGTTTGTGCTGTGGCTCTCTGGTAAGGGAACTGACGGTTGTGTTGATGAAATGGAATATCAGTACTTGATCAGATAATGTGGTTTTGGGGTATTTTTTGTTTATTTTGTTTTTGTGAAATGGCAAAAGGGTTTCAAATGACAAGTGAGTTTTGAGTCCAACCTGTTTAGTGAGTGTTGGGAGTTCCTTTTTTTGTGGACAATTCAAAATGTCATAGAAACATGCTTTTTTTCAGACTTTTCTGGTACTTCAAGTCCCATTCTTAGCAAGGACCTGTAGGTGCTGAGGAGTTAAACCTAGTACTGGAAGACAAAGCTAATGGGAGCTGTGTGTAGGCTTGTGGAGGCAGTATGGCATGGCTTGTTGCTGTTGGGAAATGGGAGGGGATTGTTTTATATCACACTTTCTTTTATCTGCAAGTTTCAGTATGTTCTGGATTCCAAAAGTGTGAGTTTATTTTTTTTTCTTAAACAGGAGTGTGACCAGGTACACATAGAAGATGTGGCATCTGATGACAATGGCCAAGATTTAAGGTGATGTATTGATGAATGCATCAATATAGCTGATGAAATCTGGTTTTTGTGGGGACTTCAAGCCCAAAAGGGATGGAGGTCAGCATTGTGCAGGTGATGAAACTTGGCAAATGGTGTTTCTTAGCTGTGTGGTATTTCTTTAAAGACCTACAAAACATTATTGAGACTTTTGGAATTATAATGTGAATTGTATTATCCACTGTTGAATGTTGCCTATGCACTCAATAATGTGTTATAAATGGAGAACCAACACTCCAAACTTCATGATCTGGCCTTTGAAAGTCTCCCTATGGTTTGTATCCCTCTGTGAGCTGATTGTGCACACTCTCGAGGGGGTGAGGGTCAGTTCTCTGCTGCATTAATGAGCTGACCTGGCTCATGGAAAGGTCTGAGAAGTGCCTGACTGTCTGGGAGAAAGAAGCATGGGAAAAGTGGTGAAGCAGGACCTGCTTCCTGCAGTTATGGTAAAGCAGCTCGTCTGCTTGTAGAGCTACAGCTGTGATGTAAAGACACAGCTGTTATGTTTGGAATATCCTATGCTGGGATCCTATCACTGCAGGATGAGAAAGAGGTTAGTGGGAAGGATGCTCTGTATGACAGAGGAGTGAGCAGGCAAAGAGGAAAGGGAGGTTTTGTAGTGGAGGGTGTGAAAGAAGAGTTGAATTGGTACATTTCAGTACGGCAGTTTGCACCTGGCAGCAAGTGTAGCTGGATATCTGAGTACATTGCCAAGAGAAGTTGGTCTCTGCTGTTGGGGTGCAGTGGGGATTGTGCAGAGTTCCTCTTCTAGTTGTCCCCAGAGCTGAAGTTCCTGGCTGCAGCCCCACCAGGAAAACTGTGGTGATTCTGCCACTGTGGCACATGTAACATACCTGCTTTTCTGAAACAGCAACTACAATTTCTCCACGGACGGCTTCAGTGGCTCAGGAAGTAATGCAAATCACAGCTCGTCAGTTGGTGTCCAGGGTGGAGTGGACTGGATGAGAAAACTGGCCTTCCGCTACCGCAGGGTACGCGAGATCTACGACAAATACAAAACTAACGTTGGAGGTGAGTGTTCACCTGCACCCAAGTATCTGAGCACTAAGTGGAGTTTGTGGTGCCAGGCTCCATCCTTCTCACAGCTTTTGCTTTCCTGAATGTTTGGATGTGAAAAGTAACCACTTTCCTAGTGCTAAGTGGGATCCATGGAATCCAAGAGGGTACATCTTCCAAAACTGAACAGCATGCCAGTGCAGTCTGGGAGATATCATATAGATAAGGGTGATCAGAGAAAATTTAGGTACAAACAGTGTTCGTTGCTAATTTTGTTGCATGAAAGGCTGCCTGTCACTCTGCTCAGAACAGGCCTAAGTGACTTACATACCATGCTGCTCAGAAAGCCTTTTCACTTGTATCTTCACAAAGTGTGTCTTTTATCGTGGTATTGTCAAGAAATACAGCGTTCAACCTTTTGGCTGTTGTGCTCATAGTCACAGAATCCCAGATGAGCAGGGGTTGGAAGGGACTTCTGGAGATCACCCAGTCCAACCCCCAGCTAGAGCAGAGTCACCCAGAGCAGGTCACCCAGAATCAAGTCCAGACAGGGTTTGAATGTCTCCAGAGAAGGAGACTCCACCACCTCTCTGGGCAGCCTGTTCCAGGGCTCTGCCACCCTCACAGGAAGTTTTTCCTCATTGGTGGAAATTGGTAGAGCACAGGTGGAATTTCCTGTGCCTCCAGTTTGTGCCCTGTTCCCTTGTCCTGTCTCCGGGCACCACTGAGAAGAGTCTGGCCCCATCCTCTCGGGACCTGCCCTTTAGCTATTGCTCAGCATCAATGAGATCCCCTCTCAGTCTGCTCTTCTGCAGCTGAACAGCCCCAAATCCCTCAGCCTTTCCTCCGCAGAGACATGCTTCAGCCCCTCATCATCTTCATAGCTCTCTGTTGTATCCTCTCCAGCAGTTCCCTGTTCTTCTTGAACTGGGGAGCCCAGAACTGGACCCAGTGCTCCAGATGTGGCCTCACCAGGGCAGAGCAGAATGGGAGGATGATGTGACATCTCCACCATGTGTTCACAAAGTCACTTATAATCTTCTAGTTTTGTTTCCCTTCCAATGTCAAAGTAGTAATAATGATGCAAACCACAGATATCCATTGTAGATAAATTTTCTATTTAGACTGAATTTGGTGTTGCCACCTTGGGAAAGGGGTGCTGCTGGAGCAGCTCACCTGGCAGGGTGACTCAGCCTGCTGGGGGGTGGGTTTGGATTTCCTTTGCCTATGCAAAAAAAACTTGATAGAATGTTTTCTTGGACACATTTCCAAAAAATCAGGTGTTCAAAAGGATAACTTTCAGCCTTAAAAATCTATCAGTGTAAGTCTGCATTTCACTGTGCTGCAATTCCCTTATTCCTGGTAGGGATCAGACCATTATTCCATATTTTGCGTGTGGGAAACCCAGATGCAGAGTTTTTTCAGGACCTGTCTTTACCAGAGGGTAAAGCAGTTGGCAGTGCAGCCCACAGTGGGTCCTTCCATACCAGTTCAGGGCTGGAATAGGGTAAGGGGGTTCATACGTCATGGCTTGAAACTGGGTGGAGAGAGGTTCAGACTTGGGGTGTTCCTTTCTTTTGTTTACTGATGGGAGCAGGTTTGAGCTTATGGACTCCATTGCTGGCTGAGTTTATTTCAAAACTGAGAACATGATATCTAAAGGGATAAAAAATAGGGGGATAAAAAAAGGGGGGGGAGGGGGGATTAAAAAAGATAGCTAAAAGGGATTGCAGTGGAAAGGGTCCTTGGGAAGTAGGAAGTCAGAGAGGGTGACTGCAGGAGTTCTTTCCCCTGCTCTGTGGCCTCAGACAACACCTATTGCTGTGAGTGCTTTGTACAAGAGAAATGTGTTTTGTTGCGTGTATCCTGGGAGATGGTTTGAAATAATTGGAGAAAAGCGTCTACCCAGTTCCCTACGGTGAGAGTCACAGATGGGTGTCTGGGCTTATCTGTGTCACTGGAAGCTGGTTTCTCCCGTTGCCTCGAGACAGTTTCAGCTTTCAGATGCCTTCAGTACCGTGTTATTTATCGCTGAACAGGCAGCTGTTAAACTGAGTGATGGCTCTTTCTGCATTAGACTTGCTGGCTCAACTGGGAGCACCGGTGTTGCTTGTCTTCCAGGCCTCCTCAGCCCCCAGAAGAGGGAAGCTCTGCAGCGACTAAGAACTGACATAGAAGTACTAACGGATTCCTGGCTGGAAACTGCATTGAAGTCCCTGCTACTCATACAGTCCAGGTACAGAAACTGGAAATGCGTCTGTGGTTTTCTCAGCCCTTTCTCTCCCTTAGCTGTGCGTGCAGTGCTGTGCTGCGCTGCGTTTCTGCTCCTGTTTGTCACAAGAACTGGGAGGCAAAGTGAGCGAGTGCAGGAGCGCCTGTTGGGATTTTTCTGCTGCAACATCTGTTGTTCAGAAGGTTCCCTTCATAGGACTGCACTCAAAAAATTGTGTTTCAGTCATAGAATTTCTGATTAAAACAAAAAACCAAACAAGCAATAACCACACATCAAAATCCTGGCATAAAAAGCCTCTTGAAGGCAGGACACTGAAGCACGTGGCACTTTGGAAAGCCAAGCAGGCTGCTCAGAGCAGCCCTTGGCACCGCTGGCCATAGATGTGTTTTTACAAGTGTTTTTCTTCTTTTAGAAAAAACTGTGTGAACATCCTGATCACAACCACCCAACTGGTGCCAGCTCTTGCCAAAGTTCTCCTGTATGGATTGGGCGAGGTGTTTCCCATCGAAAATATTTATAGTGCTACAAAAATAGGTAAGGGGTTGCGCTGAGCCCCTGCATGGAGGGGTCTCCTGCGGGAGAGCTGCGACTTTGACACAGGAGAGACAATTTCTGCAGCTGAGCAGCCCGTGGCTGCTGTGGTCCAGCTGGCCAAGTGGTGGCTTCTGGCCTCATGAGCTGAACTGGCTGTTTTCCCCTTCCCAGCAAGACAAGAGCGTATGGGGAAGAAGGGACCTGTTCAGGCTTCTGTTACTCTCTGCCTAAGGCTCATTATGGTGGGATTGTGTTTTGGCAGGTAAAGAGAGCTGTTTTGAGAGGATCGTGTCACGATTTGGAAAGAAAGTCACCTATGTGGTAATTGGAGATGGGCGTGATGAAGAGGTTGCAGCGAAGCAGGTGGGTTTCTGACTGGAGAGGTGGGATGTGGGTGGATGCAAAGGGAAATTACTGCAGCAGTCTTTTTCTGCAGGGACTCTTTTTCCAGGGCTGAACTTCAGGCCAGGGGCATCCAGGGGGGAAACTATGCCTTTGACGCAAGAGATCTTTCTTTCACTACATTAAGATGGGGAGGTTTTTGGCTCTTCAGGTTTTAAAGTTTCTGTTCTACTCTTGTTTAAGATTGTGTGTAATGTTGTCCCTGTAGAACAGTAGCTTGATGTAGCATGTCTTGGTCATACCATGCAGCAGTCAGTGAGGATGATGGCATTTCTCGAAGCACAGAGAAAGTCAGGACTCAGCTGCCAGCAGTCAGATCAATACACAGCATCTACCATGAGTCTGAAACAAGGAGCAAAACCTGCAATTGATTTGGACAGGCCTGAATAGGTTGTTGTCAGGACACTGTCTCTGCAGGCTTCATGTTGTCTGCCATGGCCAGAATTGTCATATACACAGGGTCCCTGGGAAAGGCTTTACTGGGTGAAGCAGCAGCTCACAGCCAAGTGCCAAGGTTTCCATCAAACTGCCAAAGCAGCTGGTAGTCAGTGCCAGTGCCCATCACAACCAGCTGTGCAGATAAGATAAGCTTCAGGTACCAATGTGCATAGGGCCAAGGTCCTTCCAGCGCTTGGTGTGCCCAGATGGTGCTGTCACAAACACCGCATTGTGCAACCCCATGGGTGTACCTTGACTGCTTCCACCCAGCTGTAAAATCACCCCGATAAACCTGACTTTGTCATCTCTCTTACAGCACAACATGCCTTTCTGGAGGATCACAAATCATGCAGACCTCGTGTCCCTTCACCAAGCCCTCGAGTTAGACTTCCTGTAAGAAGTTGGAGTGAAGGCATGACTGCAGCTCCCACAAGTCCTCTCCATCGCTGGGGAGGCAAAAATCTCTTACATTTGGGGACTCACTTTTCAGCTTGATGAAGAAAACATACCTAATGCAAACTGTTCAGTAGAACATGACACCAGGTCATTGCCTCAGGAGCACAGGCCCTGCCAAGTACAAAGGTATCCTAGAAAGAAGCACTAGACTCAGCAGAGCTAGGGCTTGTCTGAAGAAATGACTTAAAGCAGCCAGCTGAGTTCCTCTCGCAGGTAGTCTCCAGAGGGGAGAGTGATACAACAGCCTTCTTTCTGTTCAGCTTAGTTGTAGAACCCAAGTAAACACAAAACCTTATTTTTATAAAAAAATACTGATGGCAGAGGTGAACCTCCCTTGTTTCGCGAAGTTGAAAAAGCTATGGTTTTTTTCTATAGGAAATATTAATGAAAATGTAAAAAATACCTCGATTGCTGTGAAATGTGTCCTGTCTCCTTCCCCGAGTGTTCAAAGCAGTTAATTTATTACAATGTCCTTATGTTACTTTCTCAATGTGGGATTACTGGAAAATAGAAAGTTAAGGGAATGTGGTTCCTGTAGAGGAAAGCATTGCTGGTCTCAGTTGATCCCAGTGGCTTCTGGTCAATGTGTACACAAGCCCTGTTAACAAGGAGATCGTTGGATTTCAGCTATCCATGACCCGGACGTAGATCCCACAGATTTTCCCTGTAAAAGAAAACAACTGCCTGTGAACATTAGATACAGCACAACTCTATTGCAAACTGCTCAGATGTGAACAGAGTCCTCGTCTGGACTAGGAATTTGAGAGAACTAAATTCTCATGAATATTACAAAGAAAGAGTATGGTTATTAACCTTCACTTCTGCTTTCCTGACTCCATTTGTGAGAGTAAGTTCCTTTTAGTAAAATCAGATTCAATTTTCTTGTATTCTTCTTTGCATTAGCCTAACTACATAGTTAGAAACAAAACCCTTGTTAAGAGGGACTTAATTTTCTAAGACACTGTGACTTGGCAGCCTGGAGCACGCTGGCCTTGGGAGTGATACTTAAACTAATTTTTCTGCTACCGTGTCAGATGAAAAGGCTGGAGTCAGTGACCTGCAGTACCACGAGCCAGAAGTAGCCACTTGGAGACTGGGGGCTGGCACGGGGCGCTCGTTCTGTGCCAAATCAGGCCGTGACCAGTGGTATCTGCCTCCTGCCCGTACCCCGATGGCACCAAATCAGCAGGTGCTGGGGGTTTCTGCAGGGAGGGCAGGTGTCAGCTGTGTCCCACCGCAGGCCTCTGCTGATCCAAACACTGCAGCTGCACCCAGGCCCTGCCAGGTCACTGGTCTCCAGCCCAGCCTGGGACCCCAGGGAACTGCTCTGGAAGCATGTTGCTACAGGGAGGGTGCTGCCCCACTCAGACTGTGCCCACAGAAGCAGGTGATGTGTTCACTGCGTTCCTTTCACGGCATAAGTTGCTGAGGACCGACTGCTATCCGTGCTGGGGGAGTTGCTCTGCTGTGCCCCAGGAATTCCTGGGCAGGCTCTGGTCAGCACTCGGGGGGAGATGCTGAAAGCATCTCCTGGGTTTGGATCCCCAGAGCTACGGGACTGGACACAGGTCTCTGTTTCACATGTTCCTCACTCCAGTTCTGTTTTTTAATTAAAAAAAAAAAAATCAGAGGAGTTTCTCCAAAGTGGTCCTGGGCATTAGGAGCAGTCCAGTTTCCACCCAGCTCCTTGCTGGGTGTTGGCCTTGTGTTCTGATCTCAGCAGGAGCTCTGGATCTGCATATTTCCCCAGGAATTCTGCTTCAGGAGCCATCTGTGTAGAGGCTGCTGCTTGAGAGCAGCATGGCCTCTTCTCCCGTTAGAAAAATGTGAGGAGCCAATTTCTGCTGTAGGTGTATTTTGGCAACACTGGCCCAGCAGAGCCCTGGAGTGAGCTGGGGCCGTGTGTGTCCTGCTCAGCCTCTCCTCAGGGTTGAGGATAATCAGGAGCAGGATCCCATGGGGGATGTTCTCCCATCTGCTGTGAGCACGGGGTTGAAGGGCTCAGGGGTGTGACTGGGTGTCCCCATGCAGCAGCCTGGGAAGGTGTGTAGGTGTTTGGCAGCAGCACGGGCCCTGGGCAGGGAAGGAGAGATGCTGCAGGGCTCCGGCTCCGTTACTGCAGAGTCCATAAAGACCCTGATCATCTGGGATCCCTGTGACATGTCGTTACTGCGCCAGCCAGGGCAGATCTGGTGGGAAGTGAGCTGCTCCAAGGAGTAGCCCCGCTGCTCCTAGGGTCTGAAGTGTCTCCAGAAGACCAGGACTTATTTGCAGTCACAGAAGAGTTTGTGCTGGATCCTGAACATCTCTCTGCGGCTCCCCAGCCCATCCAAAGGTCTCCTGTAAGCAGGCTTGGAACGTGTCCCAGCCTGTGAATCCAGCCTGTTTGGGGCATGTCTCATACTCTGTCTGGCTAAACTTTGGGATTAAAACCTGTGCCTTAAACCTCCCACCATCTGGTGTGGCCGAGTGGCCCCTTTGCTTCACTGATGCCTGGAGCAGCTGGCAGGAGAGGGGCTGGTGCCGTGAGGTGGGATGGGTTTTGCCCAGGTGCTCCCTGCGAGTGCTGAACCTGAGGCACCAAGCAGCCTGGCAGCTGGCTGGCTTTGCTTTGTGTTTGTTTACTTTAAAATGTTTTAAGGAAATTTTAAAATGGCAAAATTTAGCTGAGTGTGGAACTCTTGCTGCCAGTGACATTTCATACTGATATTTATACAATGTCTCTTTGAATGTATGTAAAGTACTTTTATAATAGGAGGTTGATGGTACATTTCTGTGTTTATGTTTAATAAAGGTTGACCTGACTATTTTTTTTTTTTTTCCTCTGCTGGCTGAATTTAAGACTTTTTCCTGTCTCGTGTGGCAGGAACAGCATCTTTATCTGAGCATTGATTTGCATCTCTCTGTGCTCTTGCATTTCCCCTGACCTGGCTGGAGCTGAACTGGTGACAGAACCAAATGCCTGAGTGGCAGCTGGCCCCACGTGCTGCGGCCTGTCGTCCAGCCCCACTGCAGCTGCAGAGGGTTTAAAACATAAGACACCTGATCCACTAATATTTGCTGCCTCCAAGACCCCTGGGGGAGAGGTGTCTGGAAGGCGGCCAGACCTGGCAATAGGCACTGGGTTACTGACCCCTCGGCAGCAGGAGCTGGAAGGGTCCTGGGCGCTCTGGAGCCTTTGCCTGTTCATGGTCTGCGTAATGGGAACTGTCCTATGAACTGGAAAAAAAAAATAATAAAGTCTTTATTTTCTATAGTCACTGCCTCAGCCTGTTCTCTTACACCCCTAGTCAGTCCAGGTCCCTTGTGAGTGCCTGGCCTGGGCTTGGTGGCACCGATGGCATCAGGGTGATGGTGCCACAGGTCCCAGTGCAGCCAAGACCCCGCTGTCCTGGGCAGCCAGCGGTGGAGGTACCGGCTCCTCAGCGCTGCTGGGGTTCCCAGGGGAGACCATGGCTCTTGGACAGTCCCACACAACCTAAACTGTCCTCTCCCTTTTGCACAGGCCGACAAACAGCCCTTCTCCCTGCCGGCCAATGGTGCCACTGTCCTTGGGCACGGGTTCTTCTGCTCTGGGACCAGCTGGCAGGAGTGGTTCAGCTCCTCCTCCAGCAGCAGCCTGCTGCCTCCCCCGTACGATGGTGTCCCCTCCAGGGACAGGGTGGGTGATGGAGCTAAGGGGATGGGGCCAAGGACCAGTGGCAGGATGTGCCACATCTGCTGGCAGGGCAATAGCAGGATGAGGCAGGGGCTATTCTGGGGCCTGTGGGTGTCAGGCATGGAGCCGGGGCAGCCCCCCTGGGGAAGCAGCGGGTGTCCATGCTCAGGAGCCATCACAGCTCCACACTGTCTACATCAACACTTCATTCAGCTGAGATGCGGGTCACGGCCAAGGCTGGCCTGGTCCTGGCATCAGGAGCACTGCCCAGGGTGCGGTGGTGGGAATGCCAGCAAACGCACATTGAGGTGGACACCATGCGCCAGAAGTGCTGAGCCACACCATGGCCGTAAGCAGGGACACAGCCACACACACCCTCACCCACCCACCCCCCCCCGCGGGCGCTCTGGCACC
>JAOXJM010000009.1:7765942-7778819 GCA_026413425.1 Tringa solitaria | reverse complement strand
ACACAGGCCAGGATGCTGTTGGCTTCCTTGGCCACCTGGGCACACTGCTGGCTCAAATCCAGCCGGCTGCTGAGCAGCACCCCCAGGTTCTTTTCCACCAGGCAGCTCCAGTCACTGTTCCCCCAGCTTGGAGCATCCATGGGGTTGCTGTGACCCAAGGGCAGGACCCTTGGCCTTGTTGAACATCATCCCTTTGGCCTCGGGCCATCCATCCAGCCTCTCCAGATCCCTCTGTAGAGCCTTTCTACCCCCAAGCAGATCAACACTCCCACCCAACCTGGTGTCATCTGTGAAACGACTAAGGGTGCACTCAATCCCCTCGTCCAGGTCACTGATAAAGATTTTAAAGAGAACTGGCCTGAGTACCAAGCCCTGGGGACACCATGCATGACCAGCCTCCAACTGGATTTAACTCCTTTCACCACCACTCTCTGGGCCTGGCCTCCAGCCAGCTTTTCACCCAGGGAAGAGCACTCCCATCCAAGCCATGGGCAACCAGTTTCTCCAGGAGAACGCCATGGGAAACAGTGTCAAAGGCCTTACTAAAGTTCAAGTCAACAACATCCACAGCCTTTCCCTCATCCACCAAGTGGGTCACTTTGTCATAGAAGGAAATCAGGTTTGTCAAGCAGGACCTGCCTTTCACAAGCCCATTCTTACTGGGCCTGATCACCTGATTGTCCTGTATGTGCCCTGTGATGGCACTCAGTATGATCTGCTCCACAACTTTCCCCAGCACCAAGGTCAGACTAACAGACCTGCAGTTTCCAGGATCTTCCTTGTCGCCCTTCTTGTAGATGGGCATCACCTTGCATCAGAAGAAGTTTCCACTTTCTGTCTCAAGCAGTGAGCCAGGAAACCACACAATAGCTTTTTTCCTCTCCAGTTGTGCATTTGCCTTAGCAGAGAAGAACACACCCATTAACATCATGGACAAAATACAGGTGGAAAAATCTGTGATTTGCAGAAATTCACGTGCTGAACTGGGTATGAGTAACGGTTTTGACCAGGATTCTGTTCAGCAGCAACTGTGAAGCCTACATCACAGTACTAGTTGTGTTCTGTGTACCAAGTAACTGAGAGTTTTTAAGAGATAACAAGAAAAACATAAAACCTCTCTAACAGATGGGCCCAGTGATATCAAATGAGTAAAAACTGGCTAGCAACTGCCACTAGTCAGAGGGCTACTATCAGTTCCACACAGCTGCCTTTTGCAAAAGACAGGCTGGGTAGAAATAGCCCTTTTACTAGAAACTAGTTATTAATGGAATTGAATGTTCCACCCCTCCCACAAAAAAAAAAAAAAAAAGAAAAAAAGAAACCCCATACATAACCCAAGAGGAAGCAATGAGCAAACAATTCTCATAAGCCACACAGGTCTCCGTGCTCCCGGACTGATGACCACGCACAACCAAGGGAGAGCACTAGCTCGTCTGAAACACCCACACGGGGCTGTCTCCCGGCAGAGGGGAGCTTGTTGCAGACGGTCCCGTGCATTGTTTCAGCTTTCACGCCTCATGTACAGCACCTCACAGGAGCCTTTACAGCTGGTCAGTGCAGAGCAAAGAGCTTTTCGGCAGCGGGTTCTGGAGGAGACAGATGAGCTTTACAGAACGGTCACCAAACCAGTGGTTCTGTCTTCTCCAGTTAGGACTGGTTGATCATATCCAGAGTCCTGCACCTATCTTGGAAACATCTAAAGCACACTATAAGCTACTCCCTGCTGCTCACCATGGGTCATACTCAGTATCAGATGGAGATGACAGTTCTTGGTGCTACTGAAGCCCCAACTGAGCCCTGGATAAAATCTCCCTGCTGTGCCCAAAACACTTCAGGATCTGGATCGAAACAGCCGGCAGGCTCTCTGCCTTCATGGACACCCACTCCCCTGTGTACAAACTGCTGCCCTGCTGCTTCCTGAGCTCCTGCCGCAGATGCTCAGGGAGACACAATGGTGTTCTGTCAGGCCCTACTGCTCAGGTGACAGCCCGTGGAAAACACACCACTAGTTTTCATTCCACCCCACAGGACATCAGGTTTTATTTCTAGTCTTCAGACTTCTCACCTGGGCTTGTGACACTCATTTGCTTACTTCACCCATTTTTAGCCATTACCTTGGCCTCTGGACAACATCCCCAGGCTCAGAGAGGCAAGATGTTTAGCTTTCAGCATCTTTCATTGTACCAGTCCTCCTCCCCAAAGGGTTTAGTTTCCACTTCCTTCATGTGGTGTGACTGGAAAACAGTGTAAGTGAAGCAGTGACACAGAAGCAGAGGCAGTCAGGGACAGGACAGACCTCTGCTGATGGAGGCAGAGGAAAGCACCATGGTCAGTCTCAGGCACTAACGTGATGCTAGTATGGGAGGTACCTCTTATTGATTTACTGGCTTTGGGACCTTCAGGGAAGGCTAATTTAGAAGACTGTGACCCAAAACACACAGTTGTCCATCCTGAACTTGCCACAACCTTACTTCATGCTTTCTGTGTGCACGAGAATCCTGTTCCCTACACTGAGCAGGTAGGTCCCAGTGACGCCACAAAGCTGATATGAATGAGGAGCTGCTCCTGCTGTTGAGCAGAGGTGAAAACAGAAACTTTTCCCCCGCTTTACTTATCATTGCTTAATTAAGACAGAGTTTTGAGATCAAAGAACTTATAAATTACCTGACTGTATTAGACTGCTTTTGAAAAAAATCCTCTTAAACAGCATCTGACCTCTGAGCCCTGTGGTAGCCATTACACAGCCCCAGTTCTTTGGCTTCTTCTAAACCACTTGTTCCAGTCCAACCCTCCCCCGTGGTCTCTGCCCACGTCACTGAGTGTTTTGAAGCATTTGGTAGAACTGCAGGAGCACACACTTCAGCTGGCACTCGCCTGCCCTGTGCTGTATGCCATTCCTGTTCTCCTAAAAGGCTACAGGGAGAAGTCACCTCCTCTCCAAGAAGTCATTCCTTCGGGCATGTCATGACAGAGTCTAACACACAGGTGTCTCACTGCACAGCTCACTGGGAAAAGAACTTGTGTCAGCTCCTTACCAGCTCTTGGGATGCCCACTAGACACTGCACTCCCGCATTTCAAAATCAAGAGAGAGAAGGGGCGTTACAATGAGAATCCAGTGAGTGCGGCAAGGACAGATGTTTCGGGAAAACACTGCCATTATTCTTTAGCCCAATCATTTTTTCAGCTGCAAATTCTTCTCCACTTCTTTGTTCCCATCTCTGCATTCCATATTGCAGAGTGTTTTAGATTATCATGCAAGTTGACTCCTTCTCACTATTTCCTTTAATACAGGAAATTAGCTGCTAAAGACAACAACACTTAAAATGTCAGACCACAAAGTTACCTACTTAATTTGTACCAAATATTTCTACCTACGGCAGACCAGCAGCTTGGACATGAATTGTGAAGATTCAGCCTTCTGCTGACATGCAATAATAAAAATGTAACCGCCCCAGCTGTGTAAAGGATATTGCCTGATTGAGAAGAAATACTCATCTACAGCGTAAATATTACTAAATTCAGCCAAGCCTGGGAATCCCTCTCAATCCTACACCGCAGGCACCAGGGTTATCTTTAACCAGGTCCCCATTTACTGTTTTTCGCTCCAGCTCTCCCCAGGGAGCCCTGGCCAAGCTGCAGAGCCCCAGGGTGACAAAGGCGCACTCAGGCTGCCCAGGGCCAATCCAGATGCTGGGGCAGCCACAAGAAGAGCAACATCAAGCTCTAAAGTATAACTTTTGCAGTGGGAGGATTATGCCAGAACCAGGTGAAACAAACAAACAAGGGGAGCTGCTGTTTGAAGTCCACTGCTCAGCGTCACTCGCATGTGCGGAAGTGCGGTGCCTGGAGGACAGGGCAGCAATGCAGGGCACGGGCAGAGCAGCTGGAGCGGGTTTATGAGCTGCAGCAGCTACAAAGGAGACCTGCAGTGAAAATTGCGCTTGGCCATGGCAGAAATCCTTCGACCAGCCACAAACCAACTAGCAGTCCCAACTGCTGAAGAGCAGACTGGGAACGAACACACTAACACTCTGCAAACTGGCAAAATCTGCATTTAATTTACAACATAGTAAAGGTTACAGGTAAAAAGCTCAACAGAAAGTGTGAAAAGGCCTATTACATATTACACAAGTGTACAAACTTCTGTACAAACCCCTAGATGTTACACTATCCCCTCCGGTACCGGCCAGCTACGGCCCCTAAGCTCTAAAATAATGAGAGCTTGTTCAAACCCAGGGAGGAGAAGAGCTTTAAAAACCAATGAGCAGTAAAGCTTCCCTTTTCAAGAAAAATCTTGCGAAGAGCCACTTGAGAGTAAAACCCAAAACAATTACCCACCCACGCATCCCCCCCAAACAAAACACAACCCAAAATGGAAAAAACAGGAAGAAGAAAACCTGTTCAACTTTTACTTGCCCTAACTAGTCTTACGCTAGAGAGCTGCCTTCATAAAGCAGACTGGCTGGAAAAAAGAAAATTCTACATACCAGGAAGAAGCAAAACTAAAAATAAAGAAAGATTTTAAAAGTCAACATGGAGTGTTTGGAAGCAGAATGTCTGAGGACTGAATCATATTCAATAATATGACAGCTAAACGAAGAGCGGCACAACTGTATCATGGAGAAGGTTCTGTATCTGTCCATATGACAGGATGGTGCGGGGAGGGGAACCAACCAGTCTCTAAAGCCATTGCTCTTGTAAATGGGGCAGCTGCCAGCTTCTTTTTACCTCAGTAACATGATAGAAGCAATTGCTCTGTAGATGCAGAAGCCACAGTGATTCTGTACCCCTGTCCCACGCAGGTGCAGTGCCACAGCACTTTGCCACAGCAAAGCCACAGCTTTACTCCAGCCACTGTCCCACCCACACAGCCACAGCCAGGGACATGGACACCTCAGCGCACGCCTCCCGGAGAAACCCCCAGACAACACTGGAATGTGACAGGGCAGCTGCACTGCATTAGAGAGTATAAAAATAGCCAAAGTAAACTTAAAAAACAGAGCTCTGGCCTTACCTTGTGTAAAGTAAAGGCACAGCATCTGAATCAGATTTTGAAATGTAAACCCGAGGATGTGAAGGGCCAGAGCAACAATCTAAATTGAGCTGCTCATTTTATTCAATGGGAGAGTTATGAAGTCATCAAAAAATCTAGTAATATGAAACCAACTTGTGCACTGTTTTATTCAAGGTGAGGCAGATTCTCTACTGAGAATTTATATTCTAGCTTTGAGTAGCACTCAGTTCTCCCCCACTGTTCCTAGCAGCCAGAAGAGTGTGCAGATTGTGGCTGTAGGTGTTAAGCGAGTCCTCTGATACCTGCTCATTTTTATGTGTGTCTTGTTGCATCTCACACATACCTAAGCTCACAAGTTCCATTTGTAAATAAAAATGAAACTATTTAAAAGGGCCACCAAGTTTGAAAGAAACTGTTCTCCTCTATGCTAACTCCACGTTTTAAGTTACCACAGGGGAGAGAGTCAGCACTACTTTACTGGCTGCAGAGTGTAGACGGCTGCCAGGCTGGGACGTTGCCCTTGGCACCAGCTTGGAGCCATCCTCTTCTCCCCCCACACCGCTCTCCATTGCACCATGCTGGACCACAGCCCGGGCAGCCCACCTTCTCCTCCTCAACCATCTCAGCTCCACGCTATCATGATCTAACGGGATGCTGTAGTGTTTTAGGTGGAAATAAAAACAAGCTGTGACCAAACAAAACAGAAAAAAGATAACACCCCACATTGGAGGAGCTTTGAATATTTAAAAAAATAAAAGCTGACCTATATTTTGCAAATTTTAGAACTCATACCAATGGGATTTCTGAAAGGCTTGGCCCCACAAACATTTATGTCTGATACAGCTGACCTGCTATAAGCAAGTCCAGCAAGAACAACGTTACTCATAGTAAGCACGACACCTAAATACACAAATTTGCAGGGTCATGCTATAAATGGTAATTAAATTGTATGACTCTGCCCCTTCAACTTACGGATCAAAATTCAGAGTAAACACCTCTGGGGACCAGTAATGGCTAAGAAAAGGTTGCCAGATATATAAGGAGATGGGAGCTGTACATTCTTTTTTTCATTTAAACAGACATACAAAAACATTTGAAGACAGATCTTTAAAGGATATTTCACTTCTCCAATCTTGGTGTTACATCTGGTTAGGACACTGAAATTTTAAAAAGACGATACTGCACATAAACAGTTTCTGGAGTTCGTAACTCAACAAACCCCAACTCAGATCAGGAGGGAGGGGGTTGGCTTCTTGCCCGGCCATGCCTCCTTTGCGTATTTCTTCTTCTTGGGTTCATTCACAGCTTCAGGATTAAAGACAGCAGGGTTTGGAGCTGGGTTCATGTTAACTGTTGAGGGCACAACAGGAGTCAAGTCCACATCTGGGGCCAGGTTGGGGTAGGGCATTGGCAGGCCCCCGATGAGTGCTGTCCCATGGACACCGTGCGATTGGGAACCTGACTCATTGTGAGTTGGGGGCAAACCACCGTATAATCCTCCGCTGTAGGGGAAGTTTTGCATACGTCGTGATGCAGAATCATCTGTTGTCAATGCTCCTGGATTCTCCAGCCGTTTTTTCTGTAGATGGAAGTATTTAAAGAATTACTCAAAATACATGAAATAGGCTATTTAAACTTGAAGCCAACATCATTTCCCCCAAAAAGGCAACCAAACCAGCCACACATGAAGTGGTTACAGACCACACCTCAAGACTTTGTCCCAGAAGATTTCTTCTGAGTTTCCTTGAAAACCACTTAATAATGAACTCTTAAAGGTGCACAATGCAGGAAGGGACAACAGAAGCTGAAGCTCAGGTTTCACTTCGATCAGGTGTGAGCACCTCTTTACCTCCTGCACATGCCTGTCAGTACCAAGCTTGTCCTGAACGCAAGACCAAGTAGGTCCTTAGTAACACAGACCCTCCTTCCCCCCAAAATAAGAAACTGCAACTTCTACAGCACTTGGGCGATTTTGTCTCACTCTTGATCATTTGAATCTTCTCCTGCAGTCTGGGCTTTAGGTAGAATTATCCTTTTCCATATACATTATTTACTGTATACCAGCAACAAGCAAAATTGCTATTACATTGTTGCTTAGCTTCCCAGGAGTTTTGTAGATCTTCTCTATTCCTACTGTATTCAAATTAAATATAGCACTGGCAACACATTCCCCTTGGAGCAAAGCCTAAACCCTGCTAGTTGTAGTAGACAACCTTATGAAATCTTTAGCACTTCCAGTATTTAAACAAAAAAACTCTCATTTTTACTTTTTATTTTCCACATTCCCCACAGTTTTAACCGATGCCTAGAACCACCACACTGAATTTCTGGAAAGTGATTCTTTTCGTGAAGAAAAAAAAATGCCATTTCATGTGTCAAAAGAGCTTGATTGGTCAAATCTGCTGAAAAAAGACAATTGTGAAACATGAACACAACTTTTGCTTAACAATAAAACATTTTCCACCATAGAACACTGTGTTTCTCATGTGCAATTCATAAAGTGAGTTCATCAATGTAATGCATTAATTAGAAAGTTGAGAGTTGCTCTGTACCTTAACTGGGACTACTGCTGTCTGTACCATGTTCCTGAAACGCCCAACAGAAGGGTCCACATCCTCTGTAAAGGCAAGAATAGCCAAGTTTTCAGTAAAAATACAGGAAAAGACAGAACATCTATCAGGAAAAGGAACCTCTGTGAAGAACTGGTACATGGACCTTTCTCAACACCAGCGCTGCAGCAGCTCTCAGTGAGCATAAGCAGGCCCAAGTACAGAGAGGAGCTCAGGGGACACCTAGTGGCTTTGCCTCAAGGTGGGCTCATCAGATCTTCCAGTAGGAAAAGCTTCCACTCCAGTGGAGAATGGGGAAAGCGGACAAATGGGTGGCCAGTTCGCACTGATCAGACTGGAGTTCTGGGCTGAAAGCTGCTGCTGACAAGGCACTGCATGCGCTCAGAGGCACAACAGCCAGCCCCAGAGGTCCTTGGGGACCCTGAAGGATGAGTCAGAAGATTTCAAAGTAGAGTCTCTGAAAGTCTGAAAAAAATTACCTTTTTTCTAATGTGAATGACTGCTGTTTACATTAGGATGCCCTGAGCACTAAACTGCATAACCTTATAAATCAAAGTGGCCATTCTGGGTGGTATACACTGCCAAATGAAACTACCTCCCTACTATATTTTAAAATGGATACATCTTCAGAAGCATCATTTTCCTTGAGAATGACTTGTTCCAGATATGCAGACAAGTAGAAAAAAAACCTCTGAGCTTGAGACAAATAACCATTAGGCAACAAGTAAGGAAAGCACTAAGGGACAGATGAAAAACAATCAAGTTCAGTTCCCATTTAGATTCTAAAGAAGGCAAAAAATTTGAAACACTTTCCTCCTTTTGGAGCCAGGAGATTTTTCCAACATCTGACAGTTTTGAGCAAGGAAGCTGAGCGTGATATCCCTGTGCTACACAAATCACACAGTTATTTCACAGTCAGAAACTGAAAACAGAAACAGGTCAAAGACTTAAGTGAGGCATTTGGCAGCTTCTCTGAAATAGCACATCATAAATAGTGACTACCAAATTTCTGTTCTCCTTATCCATACGCAGCCATGAGGAATCCCCATGAGAATGCTGGAAGGAGGGCCTTCAGGGAATCAATTAAAGAAGGAAGGAAACCACTTACCCGGATTGATGATTTCATCATCATCACTGAACGTCACTCTGGAGTTCTTCCGTTTTCTCTTCGGTCTCTGAATATCCAAGTTCCCTTCCTCAATAGTTAGCGTGGAAATTCTTTTGTTGTGGGCTGTATTAAACTCTGTCAGATTCTAATAACAAATTTGGAGATGAAACAGTTTGAGCAACTAGTGCACGAAGACTGATTTAATCGTGTGATTGTGCATATCAAAAGACCTCAGCACACTGTTTAAGCTTCACCTTCAGACTCCCACAAAGAAAGAGTGCTCCAGTGCTTCAACAGGTTGCCCCGAGGGGCTGCAGTCTGTCTCCAGAGATATTCAGAACTTGACTGAGCACGATTCTGGGCAACCTGCTTGAGCTGACCCTGCTCGAACAAGTGGGGCTGGACCAGATGATCCCAAGAGGTCCCTTCCAACCTCAATAATCCCGTGAATGCCACACACACTGCCTTCTCTTTCTTTGCTAGTTAAGTGTAGAAAAAGGGCAGCATTCATCATTACCTGGCAATAATGAAGAATATGGGAAATAATGCCAGACCTGGGGTAACGTGAGTTGGAGAGCGCATACTCCTTGGCACACCTTTGCAAGAAAACCATTGGAATAGGAGGATTTTGGTCACTGACTCTGGGAAGCAGCATGATCACAGGTTTATCATGGCAGAACAAGATAGTTTGCCTGTCTGCCAGCAGAAGACACCTCAGGCTATCTTCAAGGCCAAGAAATTAAGAACCTGAACCTAAGCAAACCAGAGGGGAATGCTATCCGTTTAGCTGGAAATGCCATCTAGTTACAGTGTGCCATCATACTCACATCAAGTTCTGTCTCTTCCTCTGGGAGGCCCAGCAAGCCCTTCAGCTCTTCATCTTCACCACTCATTTTCTCATCTCCTTTAACAGCTGATGGCAGTGTCTGAGGCTTCTCTCGCAGAGTATAGGCCCGTGTAGAAGCACCAAATGAAACTGTGGAGTCAATGGGTATCTGCTGAGGTTTGTGAGGTTCCAAACGGATATGACCCAAGAATGTGCCATGTGCTGAGAACATCAAGATGTAAAATATTCCGTTAGTCATCAGCTTGGGCTGACAGTATTTGAGTTCAAGTCTTGAGAAGTTCACAAACCATATATGGTTGCTCTGGGATATAAATCACGGAGGTACTGCTGAAAACAGCTATGCACGTTTTAAATACCATCTCACAAAGGCACATCAGGTAACACACATCAGTTCTCAAAAAGTCATGGAAATAAATGACAAACACCATTTACTTTCTGGATTCTTGTAGATCCCAGTGTACCATGTCTGGAATCATTCCCTCAGTGGGAAAAAAAAAACCCAGTATGTCAGGCTTTAGATCTTGGGAAACCACCTTCAGAATAGAAAGCTTCATTAAAGTTGTGAAGGGAAGGTCCAATCCTTTTCCTCCCCTCCTTTAGCCTCTTAAGAGTCTAGAAATGTTGTTTTAAACACAAAGTGAAGTACATGTAAGCTGACTGGAGCAAGCACTCCTTTGCTCCTAACCCTTGCCAATCTTTCACTATGATGCTAATTCAGATTATAGTTATCTATCCACACAGTGCAAAACCAACAAAAAGTAAAAAGTGTCTCAGATTCAGAAATGTTTAAGCACTGAAATATTGTACTGCTATCTGGTTAAATGTCACACTACTTACTGCTGTTTAGATCTATGAGGAAAACCCTCTTGAGATGTTTGTGATAGACCAAGGCAGCATGGACCCGAGAGCAAGACTGGTGGTCAATGGTAAAATCGCACAGATCAGGATTTCTCCCAAAGAGATAGTATTTCTTCTCATCGATGATGAGCTTCTGAGGTAGAATATCAAACAGAGAAGCATATTAGACTCCTGTAAACTTTTGGATCTTCCTGAAAAAAATTCAAGAACATGAATAAACAGAGCAAATTCAAAACAAAGCATCAACATCTAATCAATATTTCAGTTTTGTCTGACACTGTTCACTACAGAAACTAAAATCTTCTCTTTGTAACATCAGAACAGCTGAATATGGAAAAGCCCCAGTTGTTCCCTTCTTTAACAGCCAATACAAGACAGCCTGGGAAGGACAATAACTCTTCAAAGCACGAGACCATCTCATGCAAGAGATTCTCTCTCACATCTGCTCCTAATGATTCTTACACATTCCTCAAGGCAGATGACCTTGGACCTTACCTAAGCTAGGATAACCTGTTAGGAAGGGATGGAATCCACCTGTCTAGAAGAGGGAATCTTTGGCAGCAGGCTGGCCAACTTAGTGAGGTGGGCTTTAAACTGAAGGACTTGGGGGATGGGGGTCCACAATGGCTCAGGCCATCACATCCAACTGGGGAATGAGCCAGGCCAACCAGAGCAGTGACAAGAGATCCTTAGCTGCCTCCCAAGATAAGATCCAGAAGGCCAACCACCTCAGTAGTGTCAATGGCATCTTGCTCCCCTCCAGGGAAGTCTCATGCTCGACTACCTCTCTGCAATGCCTGTGTACCAACACATGCAGCACCAGGGGTAAGCAAGCAGAACTAGAGACCTGTGTGCGGTCACAGGGCCATGATCTCATTGCAGTTACAGAGACATGATGGGATAGCTCCCATGGCACGGAATGTTGTTGCAGGCAGCTGTGTCCTTTTTAGGAAAGATGCCAGCAGGGCAAGGTAGTGGGAGTTCTTTATGTGAGACAGCAACTGGAATGTATCGACCTCTACCAAGTGGTGGATGAAGAATGAGTTGAGAGCTTATGGGTAAGAATTAAGGAGCAGGCTAATAACCAGCAGATCAGGAAGAGGAAGTCAATGAGGCCTTCTAGGGACACCTAAAGGAGCCTCATGATCACAGGCCCTGGTTCTCATAGGGTACTTCAACCACCCTGACATTTGCTGGAAAGGCAACACAGTCCAGCATGCACAGCCCAGGAGGCTTCTGCAAAGCATTGGTGATAACTTTTTGACACAGGTGGTGCAGGAACCAACAAGCAGAGAGGCTGGACCTTGTACTAACAAAGACAGTCTAGTTGGGGATGTGAAGGTTGGGTTCAGCCTTGGTTGCAGTGACCATGGTATGGTGGAGTTCAGGGTCCTGCATGGCAGAAGCAGGATAATAAGTAGGATAACAACCTGGGACTTCAGGAGAGCTGACTTTGGCCTCTTTAAAGACCTGCTTGGAGGAACCCCATGGGTTAGGGTTCTAGCAGGTAGAGGGGTCCAAGAGAGCTGGTTAATATTCAAGTACCACCTCCTTCAAGCTCAAGATTGGTGCATCTCTATGAGTAAGAAATCAAGTAAAGGAAGCAGGAGAGCTGCATGGATGAGCAGGGAGCTTCTGGAAAAACTCAAACGGAAGAAAGAAGTTTACAGAATGTGGAGAAATTAGAGAATGTGGCCACCTGGGAGGAATATAGGAGGCATTGTTAGAGTATGCAGAGATGCAACGAGAAAGGCTAATGCCCACTTGGAATTAAATCTGGCAAGGGATGCCAAGAACAACAAGAAGGGCTTCTTCAAGTACATCAGTAGCAAAGGGAAGACTAGGGAAAATATGGGCCCACTGCTGAATAAGGTGAGTGCCCTGGTGACAGAGGATGCAGGTAGAGCTACTGAGCACCTTCTTTGCTTCAGTATTCACTGCTAAGGCTGGCCCTCAGGAACCCCAAACCCCAGAGGTAAGAGAAAAAGTCTGGAGAAAGGAAAACTTTCCTTTGGTCAACGAGGATCAGGTTAGAGATCATTTAGGCAAACTTGACAGCCACAAATTCATGGGCCTTGATGGGGTGCACCCATGAGTGCTAAGGGAGTTCACAGATATTATTGCTGGGACACTTTCCATCATCTTTGAAAGGTCATGGAAAACAGGAGAGGTGTCTGAGGACTAGAGGAAAGCCAGTGTCACTTCAGTCTTCAAGAAGGGCAAAAAGGAAGACCTGGGAAACTACAGCCCAGCCTGCCTCACCTCTATCCCTGGAAAGATGGATGGAATAGCCCATCCTGGATGTGATCTCTAAGCATGTAGAGGAAAAAAGGTTATTAGGACAGGTCAACATGGATTCCCCGAAGGGAAATTTGCTTGGCCAGTCTGATAGCCTTCTACAATGACGTGACTGGTTGGGTAGATGAGGGGAGGGCAGTGGATGTTGTCTACCTTGACTTCAGCAAGACTTTTGACACCA
>JAOXJM010000009.1:7746251-7761637 GCA_026413425.1 Tringa solitaria | reverse complement strand
CTGGGGCTGTTCAGCTGGAGAAGAGCAGACTGAGAGGGGATCTCATCAATGCTGAACAACAGCTAAAGGTGGGGTGCCAAGAGAATGGGGCCATTTTATTGCCTTTACTTCAAGATAACACTTCCAAAATTTTTTGTGCCTCTGAGCTATAACCCAGTGTTATCCTTCATACACTGAGCTTAAACACTTCATGGCTTGTTTTAATGTTGCACTTTTTGGACCCAGCAATCACAAGGTGTACCCCAGACCTCAGTACAAGGCCTGGGATACTGATGGCTCGGTTAGTATCAAGTGCTCAGTAACCCACAGGATTTAAGAATGTTCTTTCTTGGTTACCCCTGCCTACCATAAGACACAAAACTGAAAAAGTATTTTCCACATGTATCAGTCATTCTGTAACCTCTGTGTGATCTTGTCCTTTACTGAACCTCAGAGTACTCGGAGACCGGACTAGAAACAGCTGTTAAGGGTGCTCTGCACGACAGCAAAAAGAACCTCTTTTTGGTCATCAGGAAGGGAAGCAGAATGCCTGTACCACCTGCTTTCCCAACATGGACAGAGAGCCCAGGCTCACAAAGCCAACCTGGGCCTCCTGTAGGTCCCAAGACTCTGGGCAAGCACAGCCTAAGAAGCTGACACCATCAGAACAATATTCTGAACTGGCAACTTAGCAACACCAAATTTGCTCATCCACTGCCAAAACCAATGGTGCATCCTCAGCTTCCACATGGCATTTTGCTGCTTTGCTTTCAGTCCTGACCAGGACTCCCATGATAGTCATTTGCCTCGCATCCGAGGATTAATTCAGCAGAGAGCTCCATATCAACTCTTTCATCCTAAAGCTCTCTCTCCACACTCATAAATCCAGAATAAACATGACAAGAAAAAAACGTACCTCATAGAATAAGTCTCCCAGGTGGGAAGGCTGCATTATGTTTGGCCACCTGCCACATACCAAAAAAAGTCACTGCCATTTGGCTTCGCTTACTGAATCTCATTACATGGCCTGAAATACTGGAAAACTCAGTGCCAAGTACAATCCCTACCCACGATGCTGCTGCTGGGATAGCAGGGAGAAGGCTGAGGTGAGTCCTACTGCAGCTCTCATCTTGGAAAAAGATTCCCAACATGTAACAGTACCGTGAGAAGCAGAACACACGGTCCATGGTTTGAAGAAAAACACAATGCAAGGGGCTTGAAAGCCATAGTGCCTCGAGAGCGCCAGCGAAGGGCAGACCCGGTGTGGTCTGAGTTACAGGTATAAGCCAACTCAGCCACGGCTGCTTTGAAGATGCAGTAAATGTGTGTTAGTATCTAATTCCTTTCAAATTAAGGCTGAGCAAAGATTTCTTTTCTGCCAATTTTCTGTCTTTAAATCCGGCATAAGAGTACTCTCTCAAAACAGTCCGTGAAACCAACAGTAAAGGACCATAAAGAAAAGCCTCATTTCACTGGTTTCTGGCCTGGGAAAACACAAGTTTATTAGCGAGATACCTATTTGTGACATCTCTATCTGCTTTCTTATGCAAAACACATTCTGGTAATTTAACCAAATTTTAAAGAGGAAATCTCTCCTGCTAGGCAGCAGAAGGAACACTTAATAGTGTCCAATGCTCCTATGGTGGCATATATCATAAACCAGCCAAGCCTTTAAGCTACCCAAGTCTATCTAACACTGAGTTCTTAATTTTCCAGGTTTCTGTTCAGAAATGTTGGCTCAACTTTGCAAACTTTTGCTGCCCAGAAACATTGCCCTGTTTTATTCAACTGCAAGTTAGGAGTCTTCACAGCTAAAATACATTCACTGGCTTGGGTCCTCTCTGTCAACCATGTTAAAGGGCCATTTTTATGTTTTTTTTTTTAATTTACCACTTTCAATGGGAAAAATCTCCTTTTGAAAAATCTGAATGTTGATCAGTACAATAATAATATGCCCTCTAGTGATAAAATATAGACATACAATACAGAAACAGATATATAGATATACAAATATAGAAACAGTGAAAAAAAAAAGTAAAGACAAAATATAATATAGAGAATGAGGTGGTGTGTATCAGGCAAATTCCTTTGCTGCAATAAAAATAACTCATTGTATCCGCGCTAATCACAGCACTGTTCACAGATCCAGAACACGGGATGAAAAAAAAAATCATACTTTATTTCATACTGTAGGGCAGGGCCACAATCCTATAAAACACATAGGATAGTTAACCTCACTGTAAAACAAAGTAAGCAAACAAAAAAACCATCAACACCCCTACCCTCCACTCCAAAAAAAGACATGACTAGATAAGTAAGACTAAAAACTCTTTACTTTGTGCTGTTTCTTTGAGATACTTTTTTGTATTTGAGATTTCTTTCCCTATGTTACTCAAGCTTCTGCTCCTGAAGTTCCTAAGACAAGGTGTCTTCTGGCCGCAGTCTGATACCACCTATATAAGTCAGCTTTGGTCCAAAATTAAGTTTGGAAGAAATAAGGCTCTGCAAAGCATTGAGTTTCCCTTAGAAACATTTTATTTTTCCTCTCTCCTACTAGGACAGGTTTAATGTTCAGGAATCAAAATGTCATTGCTCACTAGCTGAGCACTGCAGCTTTGTACCCCTTCAAACAGTGCTCCTCATCCAAAGGTAACTGAAGGCAGCGCTGCATGAGACAGCTTTAGAGTACAGGGAAGGGAAGATTCACTTCGTTCTGAAGTTTCAGAGTAAAACTAACTGTTTTGAAAGTAATGCATATGAGAGAGAAAGGAAACATTTATGAGTAAGTGTGGAAAGCAGTGGGAAATTTTCTACTGCCAGTGCCTGTGTATATGATACACCAAATACATACAAAACCTATTTTCATACCTCAATGAGTTTGTCTCCTTTGACTACATCCAGATGTAAGCCAGGTGGCGGTTTCCCTGCCCTGGAAAATAAAGACAAACAAATATAGTATCAAAATATTTAATAAAATGTTTATTAGTATTAGAGCTAATATCCCATTAAAGCTAGAGACCAAACCTACACAAAAGTAAGCAGAATTATTTTTGAGAAAATATGAAAACACTGTAATTTTCTTCTCCTCCCTAGAGATTCTTTCTGATAGCACATAAAGCATGATTGTGCTTTTAAACTATAAGAGCTGTGCTAACAGGACATGAAGCATTGCAAGCCTTACTTCTCCAGGTGAAAAATAGCCAATTTAGAAAATGAACAGAGCAGCTCCTAGGAAAACATAATGCGAGGCCTGGAAGAGGTGAAGGAGAGAAGGGGACAGGCCGTATCTGTTAGCTTAAGGGCATGCTCAAGGGCTCTGTTTTCTTATGTCACCTTCAAAGCTGTAGGTCTCTACACACAGCCGCCAAGAGGAATGGGAATCTCTAACATCTTTCCCCCCTGGGACTGGCAATGGCTAAAAACCCAAGAGGAGACTCCACACACACCTGTAATGTTATAAACATTTTGGCCAATAGTCAGTGTTCCTCCACACTCACACTATAATCAAACTTTCCTACCAGAAGTAGTACAGAAGAGTACAGTAGTAAGAGACAGCACAATCCTCCTCCAGCAACTCTCTCACCAGCAGCAGCTCGGCTCTCCCAGCTCTACAGCACCAGCCCTGCTAGCCCCCACGCAGATTCACTAGCCAGGCAGCATTATTCCCAGCTGGGCAAAGGGACCAGAGCCACGTGGGACTGTGCAACATGCGGCAAAACAAGACTAACGTGCAGGAGAACCCCTGAGGATCAGCAGCATCAAAAACATATTTGGTATTTACAGCGCTCAAAACCAAGACACCACAGTGGTATCAATACGCTGTCCTCCACTGCACAGGAGCTTTGGCTGTTGACAGCAAATGATCTTTTTCTGCTCAAATCTCTAAAAATCTGCACCTTTAGTACTTCTTCACTGACAGTTGCGTGGCTGCTTGTCTCTATGGCTGGACCATCTTTCTAGGCACTAGCAGTGACCCAGTTCTCAGTGCCACCACTGCCCTTCCGAAGAACAGCCACAGAGGAAGTCACACTCCCATTTACTGCTCCGCTCGCCGCAGAGAGCGAGCCAAGAGAACAGCGACAATGGGAGTGACATTCACAGTGTGGCTGGAGAGGAAAGAAAGGTCACTCATAATTGAAGTTGTTTGAGGGGGTTAAATATAGATGTTCACATTTCTGGGACATGCCTTACAATTTGAAGGTTTCTTCAGTGTCTTCAGGTCAGCTTGTTACTATACACACGCTCTACTAGATAACTGCACAGAAGAACACAGTCCTCCTATTTCCACTTCATTTCTTTCTCAAGTATTGTACAAGCTTTTTCCATTCTTGCTCCAAATCCACTACACCAGCCTGCTCAGTTCTCTCTGGCCCTTCCCAAATATGCCAGTTGGGACTTTCACAAGTTTTCTTACCAAGCCCCTTCTCTATTGATTGTGGACAGTATGATCTAACAAAGTAAGATGGATGTGGCTGATACTGATTCTTGTTCTTTTGGATGAGCAAACAGCAGCAGCAAAAGCAGAGGGTGCAAAGCTCCAGGGCAACCTGCTAAAACGGTGACTGCTTCCTAGAAATGGGATTACACTGGGAGTGAGGAAAAGACCAGCAAGTAAAAATGCTCCCAATGAAGTTACACAGTCCATCTGATGAGTTCTACAAGGATTTACTCTTCCGGTCTCTCCAGTACAGCTGGGGGACTGCCTCCTCTCCAGGAATGCTCTAGGATCATACAGCGAGGCTACACTTAAATATTGGTGTCTCCTCCTGTGCTCCCCTCAGATCTCAGTGCTCGTTGTTCACTGGAAGACAGGCTTTATTCATGAATTCATGTCCACTTCTCAGTGTTTCTTCTTTCTGGTCCTGAGCACTGGTAAACTTGTTTTTCTCCATTCCACTGAGAATCCAATTGCCAAGTCCTAGTTACTCTGTGACAACTTTTGATAGTTATCACAAAGCCTGCTTTTCTTTGATCCAACAAAAGCTGCTTCCCCAACCTTTTCTTTTTTTCTTCTCTTCCAAACAGGCAAACATTTCAACAAATTAACTCTACAAGCAAATCTATTTACTTACTCAGTCTGGCCTCTGCTTTTCTTCTCAGTGATCTCTTCCTGGATACTCAACAGTCAGTCTGTCCTAACAACAGTTTAGGAACATCCTCAACATACCCGTTAGGGCACAGGGAAGCTCCCAAGTGCTCCAGCACAACCACTTTCCTCTGCTGTAAACTGAGTCCTGTCTGATGGTCATCTTTTGCCATATACAATCTCAGATTTTTCATTACCCCTTCTACTTTTAGTTTCACCCTTTAGTTTTACCTTCAGCATTATTTTGAACACAGGAAAAAAAGCCCAGCAGCAGCACAAGATAGTGCCTTTAGCTATAAATTAAGGTGTTTGAAAAAATTATCTATTCTCTGGCCTCTTTTGGACTGCAAATCCTTTGTAGACAGTATTTCCCCTATCTGCCTATGCTTGCAAAACACTGAACACAGTAAGGCTGTCAATACTGATTGCAACTCCATCAAAACAAAATCACAGAAATAAATGGTGGTAGAAAACCCCCTTGGAATAGATTAAATCAATATCACAGCTTAGGCTGCTGAAGTTAGATTTTTGAAAAGCCTTTTAATGAAAAAAAGCAGAAAGATTTTTCCAGATTTACATGCAAAACTGATTAGTTCCAGAGCCACCAAAGATCAGAAGTAGTGGCCGTATTTGGAAGTATCAACAACCCCTTACATGCTCTGCCCTATCAGACCCCTCACCTCATGCATCAAGGAAGTAAAACATAGGAAAGAAACCCCTTTGCAAAAATCTACTAAAAGAAAGTTTGTTAGAAAGTTGGTACCATGCTGCTAGAGAAGAGCAGTTTTTCCCCCTCTATTTCCAGTATTTAAAAACAGTCCTCTCCCACTAACTAATATGCTAAAATACCCACTAAATGAATTTTCCTACACAGTTCTGAAGGATGGAGAATTACTTGAGGTCAACAGACTCTCCTCTCTGCAGAAGACAGATGGACAGCCAGGCGTAGCACGGCTCCAGGACAAATGATCTCACATCACAACTGCCTCTGGTGTTTGAAATAGAGAAACAAGCAGCTGTTCTGTCCCTTCCAGATTGCGTGTCCCAGTCCGCACTGCCCAGACGTCTTCTGCTCTCTACAGGTCACCATTTGGCAAGTGACCTTCAAATAAGACCCAAGAGTGGACCAATTGCTAATGACTACTAGCTCAGTAAGTTTAACTGAGACAAAGCATGCTTAGACTGCCTACTGAATCGGCAATGGCTTACTTGGGAGAAAAGAAGCCTTTTGGAGTATTAAAGAGGCCGAGTGGCACAGAGAGCATGACCATAACAGTATCACTAAATGAGTTCTCTGGATCAGAGCAGAGCAGACAGCCCATACTAGAGCTTTTCTTTGCTAAGACTGAGTCTAAAGAACTCAAAGAAGTACCAGAAAGTTTATGAGAATTGATAAAAAGTAGTAACAAACTGCAAACCCCAGATTTAGCCCAGCATTCTATGAGATATCAAAAACCAGCCTTCTACACTTAATGGTTTATCAATCTATTGCTTAAACTACCCTCATGATGCTAATTTTAAAGTATGTTTCAGCAGTGATGTGGAAACTACATATGGTAAAATCAAGTTCTGACTGGGAAACTGGTAGAATAGAATAGATTATTTCAGTTGGAAGGGACCTGCAATAATGAGTCCAGCTGCCTGATGACCTCATGGCTGACCAAAAGCTACAGCACATCATTAGGGCATTGTCCAAGCGCTTCTTAAACACTGCCAGGCTTGGGGCATCAACCACCCCTCTGGGAAGCCTGTGCCAGTGTGTGACCACTCCCTTGGTAAAGAAATGCTTCCTAATGTCCAGTCTGAACCTCCCCTGGCACAGCTTGAACCGTTCCCATGTATCACTGGATCCCAAGGAGAAGGGCCCAGCTCCCCGCTCCCCTTGGCCCCTCCTCAGGACGCTGCAGAAACCACTACTGAGCAGAACCAGGAGACAGACAGGGACTGGGTAACAGCCAGACCAGAACAGTCTCATCTAATCCACACTTCGATACTCAACACCTTTTGTCCTTTGAAAACGTGACGACACGACAGTTCTTCCAATGCCAGGGAAACGTTTTTCTTGGATTAAAGAATCCTTGTTTTGGATTACACATAATCTGCTCCTTTCAGCTGACAACGATCATGCTGAAAGAACATCTTATTTGACAGAATATAACCAAGCACAGAAATAGTTATATTCTACTAAAGAGAAGCTGAATGTCCTGGAAAAGGAGTGAATGTGGATCTGGATAAAGCTGACGTTTATTAATCACATCAGTTGACTTCTTGCAAGAAAAAGTGGGTGTATTCATGGAATATGAGAAATGAGTAGGGAACTGACAGTAGCACTCTGCCCCAGAAGTGTTGTTCTCTACCTGTACAATGGATGGGAAGTTACAAATTGGACACGTTTCATATTCAAAATATTCCTAATGTGATGTTGGCTTTTTGGGTTTTAGCCATTTGTGTGTCTTTTTTTTTTTTTTGCAAGGTGAACTTTCCTTATAATGATACTCTTCAAAACAAGCATACAGGATGTGTACTATTTACACAGTGGTCCAAAAATACCCTATTTATGTTCCTTCAGATCATTATTCTTATAAAATGAGAGCACTACTTAATAAAGGGAGCAGTGCTGCTTCTGTATGACTCAGTAACTCTACTTATCTTTCACATTCCTGCAGAAGCGTATCAGGCAGATCAAACTGACAAACCCAGAGCAAGGAACCTTTTGCAGAGTAAAATCTACCTGCACTAACCAATATCGGGTGCCTCGCACAGGAATAAGCTCCCAGCTTCTAACAGGTACCACCTCAAGGGCTTCCTAAGCCATAGTTGTTATCCTGCATAAATTGCTCTAAGAACCTACATAAACTCAATGCATTCACAGAACACTGCAGAAACCATTTCCCAGATCCCCTCCACTATTTGGCCACAAACCTGCTTGCTACTAATTTCATTTTGCAAACTAGTTCCACTCCTCAGAAGGACAGCAAACACTCGTCTCCTACAGACTCCCTGCTCACTATTCAAGACATCCAACACATGTCTCAGTTGTTTCTTATCCAAACTGAAGAGAAGCCGAGGCTAACCATCTGCAGGACAGCTACCTCTACCTTTGACTGAGATAATATTTAAAAATAATACTCAACAAGAATTCACATGTTTTTTGAGGAGACCAGTAGCAGATAGTAGACAATTTACCAGAATTCCTGGAGACAACCAAGCAGATGTAAACAAAGCTATCAGTACAGTAGACTGGCATTTTTAAAAAAGCTTTTGACAAAATCATCAAATAGTCTTATGGAAATTAAGGTGTGACAGGTAAAAGAAACACTAATCCACGAGGGAATGCAAATGACGAAGAATTAGGAAGGAGCAGGGCTCTGTGATGTTTATACGCAGTCTGGAAAGAAGGAGCCAACGAACAAATGAGAAAAATCATTTAAGAAAACAGTTATGAAGGAAACTTAAAACAGACTACAATGCTGTAAACGAATGTCATGATACCACGCTACTGCTTGAGAAAACATCTTGGAGGAAAAAAAAATAACAATAGGTACTTTTGAGTGCTAGCCCATGCTAGAGAAAGCCCACCTCAACCACCCAAAATACAACCTGGAGCTCCAGGCTCCTCACTGCCACGTGGGAAAGATCTAGAGCCATCACAACTACCTTCGGGAAGAATCAGAGGAACATTTATCAACAATTGACAAAGCAAAGACATCATAAGGAAGAAACTATAAAAAGACAATGTTTTCACATTTGAATGCTGTATTAGTTCCGGTTCTCTTGTTGAGAAGGGCACAAGGAAGATATCCAGTACGGATGGCTTCATACAAGGGAAGAAAATAAATAATGGAGTACATCGCTTCAGAATCCTGGAAAAAAGCAGGCAAGTAAGTATCCATTCCCTTTGTCCTCTTAAGGAATGCTACAAAACCAGTGTATTCATTATTTCTTGAAAGAGAAGGAACAAGGAGCCCAGCATCTGAAAACAAGGAGGGTGCCTTTTCCAACATTTGCATAATTTGTGGAAAGCGTCGTCACTCAGTGTTGTGGAATTAAAGTGTAAGTTAACAATAAAATAATAGAAAATTTGTGGAGATTAGGTCCAGTGCTAGTTGTTAAAGATGACCAGCCAGAGGGTCTTCAGCTCACAAAATCCCTTTGCTTCTGATGGCCAAAGCCTACAGGGCATACAAGCAGAGGGAATACTTAAAGCTTATGCCAAGTTACTGGTCGCTACCACAATGTGGTAAGAACCCACCTGGGCCGTTGTTTTCAATTAGTACAACTGCTTTTATGCGATTTTCTATAGAAAGAAATCAGAACAAAGAAAAATCCTCCTCTAATCAAGATGTTGGTTGAACACAACGTTGCTGCTGATCGTGTGCATCAGTGATGGAAATGAGTCATATGCTTTTCCCAAAGCACAGCGCACACACCACAGAGACTGAGATCGAGCTAGCACTGGAACTTGTTTAGATGACTTAATTTTGAAAATACAAGGAGGTATTATAACAAAGTTAAGGCCAAAATCTTTGGGGTAATTATTTTAGCTCATGGAGAACGGTTTCTTTCCACGTGGAAGAAAGTTCTGGGTAAAGAACTGACCAATAATTCTCATCCAACCTTGTTACGTCTGGAGAAAATACGATGGTTCCGGCACTTGAACTTTAAAAAAAACCAAAACAAAACAGGATGATGGAAGGCATTAAGGATTTCCTCTACCCTCAGAAGCATTAAAATAATTCTCACCAAACTTCCAGTTTTAAGAAATACAGTTAACAAAGCTTGTGGTTCAAAGTTGATGATTACAAACTTTTCCTCAACACAAAAAATTGCACTGAATTTTAGGAGCATTTTATGGAAGATTTCTGATGAGAAATGTGGCTGCTTCAACTGAACAAAGCATTCCATTTGTATTAAAGCATTTGCCCAATTGCACCTTGGCACTATGTATGTTTTCTTGTTACAATGCACCACACAGAACTAGATTTTACTGGTTCACTCTGGTTACCTTGGTTACTTAGGAACAAAGTCACCATGGAACACAGTGAAATTTGGAAATTGTATACAAAATTTAATTCCTGACAGGAGGGCCATAAATATTCTAGAGAGAACTACAGGGTTTAAGACATAAAAAAATGGATTCAAATGACACTGTATCAAATAGGAAAATGAATATTAAGTAAGGAGCAACAATGCAATGAGTATTCGATAAGATTATTCCTACACTTTCAGAGTGAGAACAGGGATGCTGGAAGGGTAATTTACTTGTAAAAGTCAGAGGAACACAAGACAGGACCTCTAGAATCCACAATTCCAGCCACTGCTGTTGCAGGTCATCTTGCTGTCACCTTTATACCTTCCAGGAAGCTGTACCAAAGCCTTGTTATTCTGGCAGTCTAATGTCCATCCTAAATTTTCGATCAAATCCTTTCATTTCCATCTGAAATTTTTTATTCTTTCCCTTCAGCTATAAAAAAAATACCCCAATACTATTCCTCTTTGAAAATACTTTACCCATTGAAACCTGGTGCGTTTTTTTATTTTACTAGACAACTAAAGCTCTGTTCTGTCTCAAAGATCGCTGTTTACCCACCACATTTGTTTCACTTTGAATTGAACTTTATTAAGTAGAGGTAACTTAGATTATGCACTTTCATCAGTGCCCTGTACAACAGCACTGACGCTTCCCCACCTTATAAACAGATATCTATTATTACCCATCATGTAGAGTATTAGTCTTTTTATTTATTTTTGAACAATTATGTCACTTGTGATTGATGGCCATTCTGTGATTAGCCATGTATCTGGTGTATACATCCCTTTTATTTCTGAATATGAACTTGAATCTTTTTACTTCTGAATAGTGAGGTTCTGGCTTTAAGAAGTTTCTCTTGTTCTTAGTCCCTATTTTCCATTGTACACTTCTGAATTTGATCTCATTTTTACTGTTCTGGTCTTCAAATCATACCAAAAGGACTGGATAATACTCTGGCCTCTATTTTGACCATGCTTGCGTCACTAACAAGTATTGTGGTCACTTCTATCATGGTAATTAATAAAAAATAAACCCAACACTAGAAGGGTCAGCCCACAGACTCCATTCAACTGCTATTGCCTCCTCCAAGTCAATTCCTTGTGAACTCACAATTCTTGTGTGTCTGTTGCTTCCTAAAATGATCATTTCCCGTGTGTTCTGAAAGAAATAGTCTTGAAGAAAGCTGGTTCATCTGACAAAGCCAGCCTTTAGCAGATACAGTACATCTCCTTCCCTGCCTTGAATAATTAGTTCCTTTACAATACAGTCTGGCAGCTGAACATGGCGAAGTTCAGTTTTTCCCATAACAGCTACATGTATGGATTTGCTGGCCTTATAGAAGACACCAACTGCTCAAAATGATTAGTAAGGAAATGTTTAAGAGGGATGCCACTGCTTCTCTGCACGTTACATCAAGATGATTCTATGAGGAATCCGTGCAGATTATTTCTGCCATTGATGGCAAACCCTCTACTGCAGAATTACAGAGTACTGGGAAGAAAGCAGGGACAGACAGTCAAGAAAGAAAAGCAAAGCGCAAGCTGAGCTTAACCTTGGAAGGAGTATGTTGAGTAAAAAAATAAAACATTTCAGAAAAAGAGAACAAAGCCATTAATGCTTTGGGATGTGATGCTAGCCAAAAGTATGGAATAACTGAAGTTTTACAAAGTAGCTGATAGTATCTCTTTGACAAGGCTGAGATTCCATGTTGAGGTGCCAACTGGGTTACAGCAACCACATCCAGCTGAAACTCAGCAGCCTCACTGAAGTAAGTCCTAGACAGTCTAAAGAGAAATTTTGAGTTGTAGCTATTAAGGACATAAACAGGAGAACTTTAATTCTATTGTGTAGTTTAAAAGTAGGTCAATTATTTAGGTTTCTGAATGTGGACTCAGAAGCCTAAATCTAGCCACTGCCTAAAAATCTTGGCCTACACGACTACTGGCCTACACCTTCATGGCCAACCTCAAGGACAAGGTGGAATTTCCAGAACTCAAGAGCTCATCTTCTCCAGAAATCTGTGTACAGTCATTTCCAGGAATAGCTTGTTCTCAGCTCAGAGAAACAATTGTTCCTTTAAAACATAGTATTTCAAATTTACGTAAATTCTAGGACAAGCTTGACTTCCCAACTAATGGTGTGTTGAGAGAGAGGAAAGTTTCACGATCTGAAATGCAGGTTAAACCAGGACAAAAGGAGACACAGGCAGTATCCTTAAACATCTGACGGTCATCTCAAATTCACACCCCAGATCATTTATATCTCACAGAAATTACCTTTACTCACTAAAACCACCTCAGAAGATATGTAAGTCTTATTAAAAATAGGATATGTAATTTTTATCTAAAGACATTTTCTAATCTCATGGTATGGCTAAATTTTAATCCATAGAAAGCATTGGCAACATCTTTATTCCAATTTTAAATGCATAGCCCATGTCTTTGCTAACACATATGGAGGAATTACAGCATGTGCGTGAACAAGTACTGGCGTAAGTAAGTACTACTAAGACGGCATTCATTATTTTTCATCTGTCTTGAGCTAGTTTAACTTTTGGAAACACAAGCAAAAAATGAATAAGTATTTTATAGACTACGACGAAGTAATCTATAACAGCATAAAAACTAAAACAGAACTTAAAACCAATGAAAACTTTGAACTTCAGTAGAGAGGTCTTTTTTGGAAACTGGATGCTAAAACACTATCCATGTTAGAAGACACAATGATGGAGGCAAACGTCAAAAGTATGGTCAAGAGTTTAAAGACAAGGGAAAACCCTTTATTTCTGTTGATTATATTTAAGATTTATTTCTCACATGACCGGTGTTTGCAGTGCCCAAGGCAGCTCTACTTAGAGGCAGAAAAATAAAAGTATCAGTAAAGACTGTGATTTTAATGTTAATATAGGTTGATGAGAACAAAGATAAATCACTACAGAAGAAGCTACCATGAAGACTTGCTGCAACTCCATGGGTTTTTGTCACTCAAAGCTCTCCCTATGAAGATCCACACTGCTGCCTTTACAGAAAACTGTCCAGGACTTGTGTAAGACATAAAGGGTCCTGCAGGATACACTTACACTGAGACTTTCTGGAAATCTGAGCTTCAAATAACAATACTATTGGTCCAAGGCTGCTGCTGCAAACCGTTTTCATTCTTTAGAACTTTACCTGTAAAAGGCCTATCACTCATTCAATACCATAACTGTGTGTTCCCTGGTTTGCTCTGGAAGAAATAAATACTTTAAAACTGAGAGCCAGAATCTATAATTCAATAGATGCCAGTGCAAATCATGTAAAGTTTTAACATGAAATATACTTATTTATTTTTTTCCAGACTAGAAAAATAAACCAGAAATAAATAAATCCACCTGGTAGGTGGATTTATCCTCATCCACTGCATGAGACAGCGGAATACCAGCAGCTGTAACTACCTAATAATTCATATTTTTGGTTGCCTGTCTAGTAGAATATAAACACTGTAATTGGAAGCTATCCATGTTGGCTTCCTGCTACACTTTATTATTTTTTTCTTAGAGTTATGAAACAACATCTTACCTGTTTCAAAAGAAGCATTAAGGAAAAAGGTTAAGTTTTTCCACACAACGACGAATCTTTTGCTGATATTAATTGCCACATCTACGCATGATAACTCGCCTAAGATCAGACTGTATCAGGTACGTTTTTCACTACACCCATATAAACATACAGCTTGCCCAAACTCGGTCTCTAAAATATTACAACATGCACAATACAGGCACAAGGGAAAATAAAGATCTTTCTCAGAATGCATATAGAGTCCACATATGAGCTTTACTTTACCTCAAAAGGTTTTTAGAACGTTATAGCAAAAGGACATTCAGGTTGCAAAAAGCAAATTATCAAAAATCTTAGAAATGTCAGAATGAAACAGGCGCTGGCACCTGAACATGACTCACTCACTCCTGGGTGTGAAACCCTACCTTGGATTGTCTCCCTGACACCCTTTCCACCTCATTTCTCCATCATTCAGCACAATGGATTGTGCTTCAAAACCAAACCAGGTCAGCAGCAGCACAGTGACCTGCGACACCTTACCCCGTCTGTAGCAGAAGCCAGAAAGCGCATAGCTACAGAGGCCCTCCTGGTTAGAGCTGTTACAGTCCTGCCCTCCAGGTGGGATTTATTTAGGAATTCTTCTGCAGTAGCAGGCAAGTTACTGAAACTAAGCATTTCACAAGTTATACTTCTCCAGCTCTTCAACCTACAGATTCCAAAGGCAGAAGTCATTCAAATTTACCACTGAATACAATGCAAGTTGTGAACACTTTTGTATAAAACACTAAGAAAAAAAAATTAAAGATATGATATTTTAAATTTCAAGTTGAACATCCAGAAAGTACTACCATTGAATCATTTTTGGCTTTATCTACTGTATCGTGTCATCATTTTATGGAGCACCATCTTGTCTCCTATAGGTGTTTGCTATTGTATATGTTCAGCACAAGTAAAATACTAAAATATATGAGCGATTATTTTCCAAAGGGTTAAATGGTTTTACTAACTAAACCAAGTGCTTATAAAACACATTAGAATTAAAAAGCATATTCACTAAGCATCTATTCACTGAGCACTATCACCAAAGCACTGAGAGGTGGGGGACCTACAGCGAAAACCAGATGACTATGCAATTAAAGACTACAGTCATGCATGCACATACATTGCCAGTTCATACAAACATACAAGTACTTGACTTTTCAGCTGTGATGTGTGTCATTTGCTATACAATTTAAAATATAACTGCACACATCCCCTGAATAATTCATGTACCTAAAGAAGTCAGTACAGCAAAGACCTATTTAGGAACGTTATCAAAAAAAAATTCAAAGCACATGACACAGGGCCCCAGGTAACCTAATCTAAGGCCCTGCTTTCAACAGAAGCTTGGACCGGGTGATTTCCAGAGATTTCTCCCAACACAGACTTTCCTACGATTCTAAAACCAGCCAAATCCACGGTTCTGACGCTGCTTTGCCAAGGCATTGCTTTGCCCTGACTTCTTAACTCGGTATAATAAAAAAAAAATCCAGGCTACTTCCAAGCTGACAGACTTCTTGTACTGAAGACACGACATTAGATTCAAGGTGTGTTACACCGCATGTTCCACTGAGGCCCCGGGGAAAAGGGACCAGCCCCCCAGGACGCGGTTCTCCCCTCACCCCGCGCCGCGGCCATGCGCCGATGCGACCGCCGGGCCGCGCCCCCGGCGTCGGCCCCCGGCGGGCCCAGCACTTCGCAGCGGGCAGCCACC
>JAOXJM010000009.1:7730339-7740695 GCA_026413425.1 Tringa solitaria | reverse complement strand
AGGTGTCCCTGCCCAGGGCAGGGGGTGGGACGGGATGGGCTTTAAGGTCCCTTCCAACCCAAACCATTCCATGAAAACATGTAATTGAACTAAGAAGAAACTTCCTATTATCCAAATCCACTTACCAATCATATCTCCTTGGTCATGAATCATCATGGCTAAATCCTTAAATATCTGATTGACATCCAAAATGTCTGCCTGAAGACAACAGTTTGACAAGTTGTAACAAATATTGGTTACAATTTTTCTCATTCTCAGTGCCTGTTCTGACCATTACTCAAAACATCAGAATAGATACCATCATTCACTAACTGAGGTGATTTGAAGCTACCATCTACAGAACTTGGGTTTAACACAGGAGCCTGCAATATTTCTGCTATGCAATATTTGTTTCAACACACTAAAAATTAACACAGTATGGAATAGAGATGGACATTGTAACATGAACTGCTCCTACCATCTCTGAAGGACCACCAGTCAACACCAAAGGGAAAATACACCTAGTGCCCTTCAACAGGAGCAGGGAGACTGATCTTGGCATCAATCCTCTCTACTAGGAACTTTGTGCCTCTACCTTCAGATCCCCTCAGCCCATCCCATTAGTTAGCACTGCATGATTCTTTGGTTTATCTCCCAATACTGTTAACCGTGCAGGATCTACTGGTCACCTCTAATTGCCTGATTGCTGTTTCTCTTTCTTTAATGAGTTCAAGGTCCTGTTCAGTTATTGCCACATCTTCTTCCTGAGACTGCATTTGATTCCAATCTTCACCACTGAAAAGAGATGGAAAGAAAGTACAACTCTTTCTCTGAGTATAGGTACTCCCACACCTCAGTTACAGCAAAGCACCAGTGAGTTAGTTAAAGCTGAAAACCTTCCTACAGAACAACCCCCAGGTTCCTGTGCACAGAGGCAGGACTGATTTCTGACAACAGTTACAAATTGGAAAAACTGAAAAAATTCACATACTAGGAAAAGCGAAGATACTGGGAAGAAGTACAGCATACTCTTTTCTACAGTGTGACAGTTACCTAAAGCATTATAGAATAAACCTCCTTATTTCAGCTTTGTTTTTGTGGTGTTTTTTGTTTGGTTGGTTTTGGGGGGGGGTTGGTTTTTAAATACCTGTACCCCAAAAAAGGGAGACATGAGGTGACAGTTTGGATTGAGAGTAGCCTGCAAGCACAACATTATCAGAACAAAAAAACACCTGACAAGGATCTGGATTCAAAACTTCTCACTTACCATCTGGCATTTGGAGATAAGAATAAAGTGTTTTAGTATTTTGTTAGTCTATAAGAACTTAAAGTTATATCACACACCAAGAGAGATGTTAAAAAACAGATAACTCTGCTTCCCAATCTATCTCTCGGCTGATGAGCTGGTATTTCATAACTGCTGCAAAAGTTACACCTATTATAGTAAATCAGTACCTATAATACAAGGCCATCTATATGTTCAGCATAGAAAGCTCTTCAAGGGCAACATCTCCCTCTTCTCAACGAAGAGAAACATGCTGGAAACCACTGTAACACTCCAGTGTCAGGTATACAACACTAAATAGTAAGTTTTAAGCTCTCAGTGTCAAAAGAAATGAAGATAAACTACATGAGCAGGTCAGAGACAGCTGACCCATTCAGCTCTAAGCTGACAGTAGCATTTTCAGATACTTAAGGCAGAAGTTTCTGACATGCAGCACACAGTACCAACTTTGAATGTGGAGTGGCTGCTGTGTACCAAGGCCTCTCGCCGAGCTCAGCGCCTCAGCACGAGCAGGTACCTGACTGGTTCCCCTGCCTTAGTGAGCAAGATGTTAGACTCATCACAGCACTTGTGTAACTGAACGGGCTGGGGCTTTCAGTCCCGACTCATTAAGTGAGAGCACAGGGCTAATGAAGGGGACGCACACCAAGCAGCTGCTCAGATGAAACGCTGTTTGCAGAGGGAAGATGCGTAGATGAGACCTGTAAGCTAGGTCTCTTAATTTAGAAAGTTAAAGGATTTATACAGATAGGGCCAACACATTTCATCCCAGTTTTCTCAACCATACATACAGCAGAAACAGACACATTAATCACAGATGCTTCTGAGGTGTCTTGAGTTCTCTTTACCACACTGCAGAGTTTATATAATATTTTACAAACCTACCTACTTTGCAGGCACACTCTTACTGCAGAACCGACAAAACTACCTGACGGGACAGTAATGCTGTCTTGTTGCACACATTCTAGGATTAGTCTGCAAGTGCACAGTGTCCAGGACTTCTGAATTTAAGGCAGTAATGCTGCAAAAGTTCCAACTGGGCTGCTAGAGAACACCCAGACCCATGAAATAAATAGACAGCACTTTTGTAGAAAGAGTCGCAGTGAGGGAAATCCTGTCTGGTAATTTCGTGCTTAGTCCAGACAACCAGGAGCTCCGACTGGCACGTACTAGAGACTCTACTGTCTCTAGTAATCACACAACTTACATTTAAGGAGGATTAAAATACCCTCATATGCAGTTAATTTTTTACATTGTATATTACAAGTACTGTAATAATTGCATTTCAAATCTTTTCACTTTGCATTCAGCTAGCAGAGCCTGGCCCAAGTTACAATAACATATCTTACCATAAAAACTTCAGTTATACATAGTTAAAAGTATAACATCAAGAGTACAAGAAGCAGTTACCTATCAAATGAAACAAGCTGTTCTTCTCTGAACCGCTCATCAGCCTAGAAGAGATAAATGAGTTATTAGTCTTGCAGACTACTGGGACCACTCACAAAATCAACAGGAATATCTTGAACACAAAGGCATATACCGTCCAGAGTTCTTTGAGGATGCCACTGTCAACTTTAGCTTTCAGATTTAATTTAGGCTAATTAAGATTAGATTTAGAGCAATCTTTAGATTTAATTTTCAGATTCAGAGTGTCTCCACAAATCAGAGACAGAGCGATCAAAAGCAGCTAGTCTGTTTACTCAGATCAGCTGTTGTTGTTTCATAGAAAGGTTTAGGCTTGTTTGTCACTTCTTCTCTCACTATATAGCAAAAAATTTAGAGCATAATCCAATGGATAAGTGTGTTCCCTTGTAGAAATTAAGAATGCGTAGTTAACACAAACACCTAAGGCAAGGGGAGAAAAATGCTTTCACCTGCCTTTTTATTATGAATTCTTAGTAGCCACAAGGGTTTGTCAAAACATAATAGGGAGAAGGTTTGAAGGTACATTGGAGATATTAGCAGGACAGAAGCTATATGAAAATAAAGAAACACAGTGAGAGATTTAAGACATAATTTAAGGTGTGGTAAGCTTCCAGCTGACCTCTTAAACTTTATAGCCCAGGGCTGACGTCAAGCAAAGAGCAGCCTGCAATACTTTGCTATTAACTATACTTTGACTCCCCATCTCGTCCTCGGCAACATTTGCAGCTATTAGGATTCCTTCCCTCCTCTACTCACACTGATGAGAAACACACTGAAATGAGGGTCTACTTACAACATCTGGAATGACAAAAATAATGCACTGAAGCCTCATCTGCGCTCAGTAACATGCCAATAGACAGCTATGAAGTTGGTAGGCAAGTACAAGATCTCTCAAAAGATTTGTAGTTCACTATATCGATATAAAATTCTTATAAATACTTACAGAGATACGGGAACCAGCTCTTGCCCTTGCTACAGTCTCTTTTTCCTTCTCTGACACTTGCCTCTGTACTGCCTGGAAGTTATTTAAGGCTGCAGAGAAGTCATTCATTAAACGTTCTTTCTGAAGCCTCTGTTGGCGCTAAAGAGTTGAAACAAAAACAAGTGTTCAGATATTCCCATTCATGATAATGTAACTGTTAGACTCTTGAAAAACTCATCATCATAATACAACAACAATGAATGCTGGCATTCAAGTGATCTTTTGGTTCCAGTATTCTAGGGCACTGGAGAGAACAAAAAGCCCACCATATTTTAATTTGTTATACCAAACGTTCTATGCCTCACTTACTGCATAACAGTTTTGTCCAATGAGGTTCTCTAATTTCAATCTAGTTTTAAGTATGAAGTAGAGAGGTCTTCTACACCATTACTCTTATTCTAATTCCAGTAATCTACCACATTTAATTACATACCTTTTGGATACCTTAAATGCTTTTACTCTCTCTTTACTCCATTCCTCCACTTAGCCACTCTGGTAATTCTTGATTTTCTATTGTCCTGATAATGCAACCCCCTTTCTTACAAATATAGGAAGCAGCACACTTCCAGAACTAATGGCAACACCCATTACCCCAGTTTCACAAGTTGTCCTCCCAGCCACGCCACACTACAAGCCTGCTGTTTCAGAGACTATCCTTCGTCCTGATAACCATTTCAGTTTATCTTTTCTCCAGATACATCAGTTGTAATATTCCTTGTCATCCTCACTTTAGAGTATCAACTTATTTAGCCTCCACAGAATGTCTCCTTTCAGTATTGCAACATCCCAGTTATGGGAAACAAGAAGTTGTGAAAAAGCTTGTCCCAAGGACACTCAATACTCTAGTCGGTTCTTATGTTTTCCATTAGAGAGATTCGCAACAGTTGTCTCAAATTGCAGGCTTTCCAGTATTGTAATCCTTCAATGAGTTTGTATCAATTCAATAGTCATTTCAAAGAAACAAATGTTTTCAATTAATTTTTTTTCCTATAAGCTACTACAGCAGCCTCATAATACACTGCAGCTTCCATCTGAGCCATCTGGAAACAACAACCCTTCTGCCAGAGGAGACCCTCAGCATGTTGATATCAGCTCCTGCAGATTTTGCCTAGACAGCTCCAACAGGCTTCAAAAGTCACTCTCACATTCAGCAAGATGCAAAGGACAGCATTTTGTTCATCAGAGGGAGATAAACTGAAAAATATTTGTTGAACAAACAAGCAAAATGTGGCCATGCTTACAACTGGGATATAAACCTATTCTGTATTTAAATACAGAATTAGATGAAGACAATATCTGCTGACCCATACCCACAGACAATCCCACAACAATAACACAAAGCAGATACATCAATGTTGTGGTAGTGATTTTAAGTAGAGCAAGAAAACACCAACAGCAGAGGACTGTCCCCTCTCCCATAGGGAGGGGGAACTCTAAAGATCTCTGGCAAGAGATAAAGCCATAATCATCGCCTCACTTTATTTTGTTTTATTCAAATATGAGCAAGTTAGCTTTCCCCCACTGCTAATAAATCACATGCCAGGGTTTTTGGTGTGATCACATTTCACTCTGACATGCAGTTTTCTATGAGTTCTTATCCTAAAACACTGCCTTGCATCACCAGGAACTTTGTAAACAACACTTTTTCAGATATTTACTCAGAAAACCAGAATTGCATCCTCAGCTCTCCTCAGACATTTAGGGCTTCTTATTCTCATGCTAGTAAGTTTTATACCTATTTGCTACTGGAAAACATTGCTTTCCCAACGTCACATAAGCAGCCAGGATGTAGCTGGTTTAATGTGGTTCCCTACTTCAACAACATTCTTCATTGCAAAAGGCTGCTCTCTTCAGTTGTGCCAGTTCAAGCTGTGTGAGCCTGTGGTCTAAGCTAGTTTCACAAAAGGAATGATTTAAAACTAAAAAAAATACATCTAGACAAATTCCATGTGCTTACCTGTTCAGAAGCAGATAGAGGAAGTGGTAGAGACCCCAACTCCTTTAGATATTCATTGGTCTCTTTGGCAAGGCGGTTTGCAGAATGCTGTAGCTGTTGTCTGAAATAACAGTTCAAAAGCAGTTACACAAGCTTCTATCTAAAAAAGCAGTCTCTGAGCATTTCAGTTTCCAAAACGATGACCAAGTAAGGGTTCCGAGATCACATACCTTTATGGTGTGGGGTTTTTTCACCCTGATGGAACAAAGATATACTTTTTGCTTTTACCATCAACCTGACTCTGGACTATGTTTTAAAAAAAGATTCAAAGAGGTTCTCTTTGCTCCCTGCTAACTAGTATAATTCAGTAGTTTTAAAAAGATACTTTTGTCTAATGGCAAAAGAAAGAAATTCAAGGGAAAGACAACTTTATTCAGTGAACATAATCACTCTTTCAGGGTAAATTCCTTGTACCACCAATTAGTAACTAACTGTTCATTTGACAACCACCAACTCCACTGGTTAAATGTACATTTGATCAAAGCACAGAGACTCAGAGACATTAAATTCTTACATTTTTGTGAAAAATCAAATCAGTAAAAGGAATAATCCAGCTTCTACTTTGGGAAATGCAAGGCTTTCCACCGAGCCTTTATGTTTTCCAACAACATTACAATTTAAGGCTATTGTTGTGAAGGATCTAGTGCAGCAGCACTTTCATTAGTGCCACAATGCGGAAAGACATTAGTTCTGTGGAACTTCACATAAAGAAATCACCTTGTACAAAGATGCAGTTTATTAAAAAAAATGCTTGTGCTTCACAGAGAACAGATCTGCAAGTTTTATTTTGCAGCCATATGCATAAAACATAATAATGTATACCAGGAAGATACAAAATACTAAAACAAGAACCAATTTTTTTGGGCATTCAATGGATACAAGATGCTTAAGTGAAAGTCACTCATTCAGCCCAATAGATGTACAAATAAAAACACTCAGCCTGCATTATTGTCTAAGTTGACCTGCAATATGTGAGTTGAATAAACCACACATACATTTTTGTATTAAATTTGTATGGCAGCTGAGAACCTGTGGAGTGCAACAACTCTCACCGTAAAAAGGAAGGCCATTTCTATAATGAAATTAAATGGAAAGACATTTGTTTGCTCACCAGTGATTAGTTCTTTATCTACTGATTAATTACAGATCAAGTCAACTGGTCAGCTCAGGCAAACAAATTCCTTTCCCAGCTGGGCTATGATCTCATCCTCCAAATGTAGTGTATGTAGCTATCACCAAAAGTTATGAACTTATTAAAAAATCAGCTATTATAAAAAATGGGCATGTTGTGTATTAAGAGATTCAAGGCACAGTCACATGAAGAGATAATGGAAGAACTTACTTTCACATTTTCTTTTATGACTCCAGAAATTATTTTTCCTCATAACTTGCTATTTATGCTTTACAAGTAAAAGATGCACAGACATACAGACTCCCTGCTCGGTCTCTCTAGGAGTCAGTTTGGACTATGCCTGTGTAAGTGATTTCTATGTTGTCCCCCATTGGCATCTTATTCTTCTGAAATTATGTGTGGCATTTTGACTGCCATACAGGATTGCTAATCTTTCCAGTGCCTAAATTTATCTGTACTACATCAATTGCATCAGTTGCATCAATTATGGGCCATCTTTGCTGTTTAATCTTATTTCTCTTATGTGAGGACCAAATACCAAGTACAGTGTTCATTTCTTCTAAAGCACAGGTGAAGCTATTCTAACTAGTGAATTTTGAATGGCTTCTCCAGAACCCTGCAGAAACACTTTAATTCGTCCACTGAACTACTTAAAGCAGCTAGTCATTTTTGCTTTGTAGCACTATATTAAATTTATTTACTAAAGCACTTCCCCAAAGCAAGTAACCCGGTTCCTCTAAGAATATAAACAGAAGTGAAAGAGATGCTATACAAGCCTTAGCTCATTTAATACTTACAAGTTTTCCTGAAGCTTGCTGGAATCCTGCTTGGTTCCCAGCTGGCTCATCAAATTCTTTATCTGAGCAGCTGAAGATAAAGAGATCACAAGACAAGTTAGTAAGACAAGTTCTATTTATTTCTTCATGAATGTATTCTTCTTACTTCCCTCAAAGGATTTCTCTCAATGTTTGACTTAACCCAAGCTGGTAAGACAACACTTACATTCTTTGCTTTAAACGCAAAGTACGTTTTAAATGTCACCATTTAGACATGATCCAGCCTAACATACTAACTTTCAGATAAGAAAGGGATAGTGAGGCACACATACCCTGAAGACAAGTCTGTGGAGGTAAAAGTTTGTGTACTCCTCTTCCTCAACTTTCTTAAACCAAATAACATAGCTGTTTGTTTCTACCAGCCTTGCTATTGCTGTATTTTAAGCTATCACTGCTGCAAAACAACTTTACTGTGCTGTGCTGCACTTTTACACATTCTAAAGTTATTTAAATTATTAGTGCTCTGTTAAAAAAAAAAAAAGAAAAAGCCAAGGGATGCTATCAGTTAAAAAAAAAAAAATCTGAATTTTTCTACTCATGACAGCCCAAACCTTTCACAATACTGGCCCAGCCTTTCAAGAACAGCAGATAGCAAGGGTGCACTTCACAGTTAGTCTGCATCAGTTTGAAATCAGTTTGTAGCAAGAAGAGATATTCTAGCTCTCTTTCTCTGCTATCTCCTATGTTTTTCTACTATTTTTCTTATGTAGGCACTAGAGATCATGCAACAACACAATCACGTCAAACTTTAACCCACCTGAAAAGCAAGTACCATCTTCTGTCTCCACTCCCTCAACCTTAGAAGATTATTTTTTGACAGATCAGCAAGCTGATCCACTTTATTCTGCAGATGCACAATTTTTAGCATGACTAAAGATGCTGGGTGTGCCAGCAGTACAATGTTTGTTCAGCTCAAATCGATCATGACATCATATGCTATCCTATCAAGCACTGAGAGGCAAGACCAAGGAGGATCCAAATATACGCCTGCACAGAGCTGAAATACCCCATGAGTTTAACAAGAGCTACATCCAATTCAGTGTGGTCCTACTGGTGTAATTTCTGCTTTCAGGCTGAAGCAGCCACTTCAGTCAGTTAAACGGGTTGCTGAAGGAACATCAGATTACTACAAAGGCCACTTCTTTTAAAGTGACATCCAATGGCTTATAAAAATGGCAGCTCAGCTAAGGCTGTAATATGGTTTACTAAGTAATTAGGCAGGTGTTCTAGCTTTTGCATCTAGCAGGGGTATTCTCACTGGGAATTCTAGACTTCTACTAGCTCATCCAGTGAGGAGTTTATACAACTCCTTCTCCACTGAGCTGGACATGGCTTCTAGCAAGCCAGACTGCATGTATTTCACAGCTCTGTCAGCCACAGGAAGGTCAGAAAAGTTCATAGTCAAGTTAAACTGACAAATGGCACACAGACTATACTCTGTGAGGATTTCAAGGACTTCGCATATTGCATTAGTACTATGATGTCTGGATACTCTGTGATGTATTTTTTTTCCCCCCTCCATCGGGGAAGATTCTTGTACAAGTCTTATTTCCACAGAGGCGATGTGCTTTTTATCCTGCTCTGAGCCAGGTTCAACAGTTAGCTATGTTTAGTTTATCTTGGCCAACAGCAACACACAGAGTCTACACAAAATGGGAGCAAAGTGTCTGGGAGGCCAAAGGAAGGGGCTGGAGCCCTTTACTTTTATTCTTTGGAAACTAGGTGTCAACATAGAGAGCCCGCTCAGTCAACACCTTTCTGTCTCCAAAGCCTTTCCATTACAGGCTGTAAAGCCTTCCACATACTGACTATTTTACACTTAAGATTGCTTAAAACATTTCAATCTCTGCTCTAGATGCTTAGGTCATGTAACAATCTTGCAAGCAACAGTTTTGCAAGCTCAGGTGACTAGTTTTCTGTACATTTTGTATGACATGCTAACTCTAGAGTTTCCCCAAAGGAGTGAAAAATAATCAGCTGCATCCACTGCTTGCCCTACAGTGAATGAAAGGGGAAATGAGGACAGGCTTAAGGTTTCAGTATCTCTTCTTCTCCTAGGCTTGAATGGAAAACTTTTATAAAATATGTAATAAAGATAATTACCATAACGTTAAGTCAGATGTTCTGTGTGTTCCCACCCACTATGACAAAAACTGTAAAGCTATTTTTTTCAATTTAGATAGGCAGCGCATTGAGATAGGATGGCTGCTGGTCACAAGACAGTGAGAGCTTGTCCTATGAGAAAGAGAAGCTGAACTACTTCAAAAGGGAGGCTGACAGGGAGACAGTTCATGGAAGGGAGGGGTACGGAAAGAAGAAAGAAAAAAAAGAAAAAGAAAAAAAAAGGATACAACCCAGACACTTCATGTTATTTGGTGAGCTTTGAAGCAATTCAACAAGCAGCCATGCGTATATCAAGAGGAAATGAACATCACTGAGCAAAAGCAAAGCAGCCTCAGTGATATTAATAGCTTTGTATAATTTAATTGGAGAAGTCACCAACTTTCAGAGGAACCACCATGTTCAACTGTTCTTGCCCATAAAAAAAATCACATGGGTACATGGACAGTCAATGTCTTTTTTAGCAAAGGCAGCATCCTTAGGAAGGGGTTCTATCAAAGACTCTTTACATAAGCAGTATTACAGCAATCAATACTAGGATTTAGAATCATAGAATGGTTCGAGTTGGAAGCGACCTTAAAGATCATCTAGTTCCAA
>JAOXJM010000009.1:7706920-7717389 GCA_026413425.1 Tringa solitaria | reverse complement strand
GAGTGGAACTTCCCATGTTCCAGCTTGTGCCCATTGCCCCTTGTCCTGTCACTGGGAACCACTGAAGAGTCCAGCTCCATCACCCTTCAACCCACCCTTTCTTTAGGCATCTCCTGAAGTTGCCTGCCAGGATTTTCAGACTCAGCTCTGCAATTAGCCTCTCTCTCCAAGGTGGATCATTTGTGGTACCACTTTGTTGAAGTCCACAGAAGGACCCGGCTTGTCCCCCGAGATGCCAAACAGCCTATGAAGGCAGGTGGCTCCTTTGTTAAAGCTGTGTGTCAGGGGTCCATCCCTCCTCTGCCTTAATCAAAAGGCCTGAATTACCAATTCCAGCCCTTGAACCCAGGGTGCTGTATTTACTTTGCAGGCCAGCAGAGAGCATGATATATAGCAAGAGGGTTTTTGGGGGGATTTCTAGTGCCTCGGCTGTAGAGTGTCTACAAAACTCCCATATTCTGAGCAGGTGACTATCTCATACGCTAGTGGAGGAATCTAGGAATCTGGAATATTCTCAAATGCACAAAACCAGTCAGTTTCTTTCTCTCCAAAGAAACAAAGTGATATTTCATTATTTTATTACAAGAAATAGTCCAGTTTCCTTAGCAGAGGACTGGATCTGTTCATTCATTGATACTTTGCTCATTTGTTCCTGTTGGTATGTTGCCCTCATGGTTTAATTTCTGCTCTCTTATTGGGAAAGTCATGTAATTAAGAAAAGAAGTAGGAAGTTTAGGATGGAAAATACTTTGTTGTCAAACTTTGTCAAACATAGTTTGAAATTACTAATCTTTGAAATTTGGTGTTGCAGTGTATTTGCTATATATGTCTAGTAAAGACTGTCAGTTCCTTGTGCATGGCAAATGTTACTTGAGATCAGTATATAGGCCCCTCTCAAAGAGATTTATATACTAGAAGAGCTCTTTAACTGCACAGAACAAAAAATACTTTTCTTGGCTGAAATAATGGCATTTTCAATTGTCTTCCTTGGACTAAAATATTTTCCATGAGGTTTTTGAGGTCAAATCTAGCAGATCTAGCTGACTGGGGGGGGTGTCAGACTAGATGACCTTTGAAGGTCCCTTCCGGCCCAGATGATTCTATGATTCTGTAGATGATCTGTAACACATGTACTCCAGGTTCCCACTCAAACCTTTTTACCCATGTAAGAATTATACACCCAGATTCAACAGACTCCAAATATACCTGAAATCACATCTGAAAAGCAGCACTGCTGGTGGCTGAACAGAGCTGGAGGCTCCTCCCAGGGTCTGGCAATCCTATTGAGAAATTACAAACCTTTTTTTAAAGGTTTACCAAATTCCCTTACAGACCTTCCTCCTTTGAAGAAATCCAAGTAAGACTTGACCTGATGTCTGCCTTATTCTGTAGTTCTGGGAATGCTGTAATTCCTTACAGGCTATCCGTTGTCATCTACATGTGGGTGAATCTGCAATCATGTGGCATTAGCGTTGTGTAAAGGAGCTGTGTGCGTTGCAGTTACTTTTTCTCCCATGCCTTGTTTTGAATTTTGAGTAGAATTTACCTTCAAACCAACAGACTTTTTCTCTAGACGACTGATGTTTGACTGTTGGTCTGAAACCCAGGCACACGCTCTGGGACTCTGAAAGCAGAGGAGGGAGTGAGCACCAGCAGCAGGACTGGGAACGCTCCAGAAACAACTTGACCCTAACCCTGCTCCCTCTCCTCACTCGAAGGGAGATGCCATGGTAAAACTCAGTTTTAAGCACACATGGGAGAACATGCATCACGGGTCAGAAAGCAAGTTCTGTCCACAGAGGGAAATATCTTACCTGGTCCAGTGTATTCTGGAAAGAGAGTGACATTACAAAGCAAGATGCAAAAGGGGTTACTGCAGCAAATAACTTCTTAGTAGCAATGTCTGTGGCTGGGGGTGGGAATGTCCTGCAGGCCATTAGCTGGGCCATGTTTAGCTCTCTTGATTCCTCTTACTGGTTTGCAAAACTCAGTGTGAACGGGGCTGGATTTTCACTGTGACACAAACCTGCGGCTCAGCAAGTGTGGTTACAGATAAAGACACGGGACTTGTGAGCTGATCCTGAATAATTTGCAAAGGGAGAGTCAGGCTGGATTCAATGTCTTCCAGCTACCATGGTTCTCTTACAGGAGGCCTAAATTTTGTGTGGTTTCACTTCTCATACTGACAGCATCGGGAGTAGGACAGAGAGCATCCCTTGGCTCCTCACTGGGAGCTTCTGTGTCAGGGATGGGGGATGTGGGAGCAGGAATTTCATATCCTCCATTCTAATCAGCACCAAGCAGGAGATAGCTGATATTCAGTGGTGCGTGGACCACATGGCTAAGTTGGCCATATTAAAAGAGAACTTCTGAAGCTGCTAAGAAGTTCCTGCAACTCGGGAACTACTTTTAATCTATGCCTTGGAAGAGGTCATTGTCTCTTCTTCTCTAAGGCAGGTAACACCACACATCTCAGAGAGATCCTCATCAGCTTGTGACCTGAGGATCTGGAAGAAGGAACACCACAGATGTTTCTGGCATTCACATAACGCGGCTTATCTCTAGTTTCTGCTGTGAGAAATAAAATCACCTGGTATATGACATGTCTTCTTGGTCCCCTCAGGGAGAGGCTGCAATCTCACACCAAGCCAAAGTGATTCTGCCTCACTGTGACAGCTGCGAGGCTCTTTGTCATGTTTGCCATTGGCTTCTTTTATCCAAATCAGTCTTTTTCCTTGACAGTACAGTGAAGCAACACTATTGTCAGGGAGCCCAAGCTAACAGGCAATAATCAAGGGTCTCAATGCAGTCCAAACACAGTGTGTGATGGAGTTGGAGGTGATGGGGTAATGCTTTCCTTGGGAGGCACCAAACCCACACCTGATACCTGATACTCACTCTGTTGCTGCCCTAGGAAGAGGGAGGGGACATGAGGGGGGACTTACCTGTAAGAGAGGCCCAGGGCTAATGTGCAGAGCATTCCATTAAACCCCATGGTAGTTGTGGTGCCACTGTTTGTGTGAGGGGTGTCAGCAGCCAGCTTGTCTTTTGAGGCAAGTGCTGTGATTTGGTTTGGGAACTGCACAGGATGACATCAGGCGCAGCCATAGTTTTATTTTCACAAGATACCAGTATTTGACTATGAGCACTTAACAGTGTGGCTAGAGGAGAAAACATCGTCTGAGACAGTTCTCTTGTAGCCAAGAATATGAAAGCTATTTGACTGAATATTTCTTAGTAAGAGTATTTTGGAGTTTGAGGATGAAGTAAATTGTAAAGTCCCCTTTCTTCCATCCAGAGGACTCATAAGCAAAGTTAAGATGTCTCAAGAGCAAGTTGCATTCTCATGCTGGCTGTCTTCAGTAGAACAAACTGCACCCCGAAATGTGCTGGAGAGAACCTGAGCAAAGCTTATTTGTGCTGTTGTATGATCAAGAAAACTCACTTAGGTTTTTCTAGAGGCTTGAGGGGAGAGGGATGCAGAAACTGTGAGCAACCAAGATGAAGAGGCCTGGCAGCAAGGAGATGAGGAGCAGATGGGACTCCTCACTCCAAACTTCTGAGGCAAATGCAAACCCAGTGATACAGGATTTAAAAGAATGATGAAGAAGCAGGGCCCTAAAACTAGAATGAAATCCAGTGTTGAGCTCAGGAGTGTCACCCTAGATGTCACAGGTATGATTGCTTGTCCCTTGAATACAGGTTGGAAGCCATCCAGGATCTCACAGGTGGAGCACTGTCTCCTGAAGCTGATGTGGCCAGGGTGGGGTGGCATGGGGAGGAGGAAGCTTCATTGATGGGAGGCTCAGGGAGGAAACAGTATCGTACCACCTCATGAGCAACAAAGAGAGGAATGTCTCATGGCAGGGTGGCATCAGTCTGTGCAAGTTGGCAGCTGTGGCAAGGGTGGGAGAATGATTCTATCGAGGATGCCCCTGGGAAGTGTCTGAGCTGGTGGGAGAACCAGAGCATGGTGCTGGGGTGCATGCGGGCAACAATTGCACTTCTATTTTAGATGTGGAGGAAGCCATCCACCATGTCCTAGTACAAGAGTGCTCACAGGAGAGAGAACCCTGCCAGTACATGCAAAGGTACGGTACATGCTTCAAGTACGGTGTTATCCCTTGGGAGAGACGCCTGGAGTCCCTGTATACAGGTCTTTGAAAATATTAGGTCAGTGCCTGTGCCAGCCAGGAACCAACTGGAAAGGGAGAAATCAGGAAAGAAATGAGAGCAGTGCAGCACTGAAATAAGGGTCCAGAGAGAGCCCATCCTCTGAAATTTTCAAGATTTGACTGGACAAGGCCTGTCCGACCTTTGAATGCAGTCCTGCTCGCAGCAGGGGATTGCACTGCACGACCTCCAAAGGTCCCTTCCAGTCTAAATCTTTCTGTGGTTCTCTGATGAGTGTTTGAAATATAGAACAGCCAGACCTAATTATAGCATTGGAGAAATCCATGACACATCTACAGCTTAAACCAGTGCTGTTCCCTCCCCCATCCCATAAAACTAGAGACAGGACAGAAAAAGGTGATCACAACAATTCACAACAAAAAGTGATGCTTGAATGGGGAGAGGCTCAGGAGGGAACACCACAGGAGCTCGAAAAACATTACTGGTGTGGAGAAGGTGACCAAGGAATGATTGGGAATTAGTGGACACCCAACAGAGTGAGAAAGTGGCAGGTTTAAAATGAAGAGGAGCTTACAGAGCTTAAGCTTCTTATGAAAAGCTTGATTACATCTACATAACTCCCTTGTGGATTTTGTTGGCACAAGATACTGCTAATGCAAATAAAATGCACCTACCTATGAATTAAAGTGATTGCAGGTATAGGGTGGGTAGGTCCATAGCAGGGTATTTAACATGGTAAACATATAACCTGTGGCTCAGTACTCCTTGGACCACTACTTTCTGAAAGCTGTGAAGGAACATCATGAGAAGGACCACGTATAATCACTTGATTTCTCAAATTTCCTCCCTTACTACCCAACCCAAGAGAGCAGGTAGGGCCAGACAGGCTTTTGGCTTGACTTTCCCTGACAGTTCTCAATCTCTTTGGCCGCAAATGGGACTTTTTGGCAATGCTATTCTGACCCGTGCCCAAATTTCCAGCTACGGTCAGTGAGAGCAGGTACACATGCAGATGGGTAACCCTCAGGCTTGGTCAGGGGGTTCCTGGGGTGCACATCACTGGCTTGACCAGTGACAGTGACCACAGCAGTGCCTAAGGCAGAGGCGATGCTGGCCCACTCACTGTAGCCCTTTTCAGGTTCACTCTCCAGCACTGTGTGATCGGTGGCTCAAAGACTTCCTGACTCAGAAAGTGGATCTTTTTATTAGGATGGCTTTTTTCCCCAGGTCTTTCATTTATCTGCTCTTTGAAGCTACGCGTCTCAGCACCTATCACATCCTGCTGCATAAGAGGTATCCCAGGTCAGGCCAAAAGACCTGACATAGCTTCGTATCCAGCCTCCAACATTATCCTCACTGGATGCCTTCAGCAGAACACAAGCATTTTTGAACCTGCAACTTGCCAGTCTCCTTAATGTCTTATTGCTTGCATGGGAAGAAGATTGAACAACTGTTCACTTGGGTTTAGACCTGGCCCCTGCCCAATAACTTTGTAGAGATCAACAGGTATCTTCCATTGCACCTGGGAAAAAGAACTCCCTAGCCACCTTCCTCTTTGGCTTCTTTTACAAACCTGTTACCCATCTTTCTCCTTGCTGACTGAGAAGTCTCAGTCTATTTTGTGGCTTCTTTTGAGAAACGTTACTCTCAGTTGTTTCCTCTTCCTCTAGTTCTACGTGATCATTTTTCTCATGAATAGACCAGAATTTTGGACAATTTGCTAGCATGGGCAGTGCACAGATGCAGCTGAATTGTGTATTGATACTGCAGGGCATTCACTGTTTGATTCTCCTTTCTATTCCTCTCCTAATGATTTCTATCCTTTCCTTTGCTTGCCTGGCTCCTCCTGAAACTGAGATTTTCATAGGAACATTCATGTAACCTTCTCTGAGTGGCTGTAGCTAGTTTAGAGCCCAGCACTGTGTGTGAAGTCAAGAAAGATCGACCCTACACACAGCACTTCACATTTACCACTCATTGCTCATCTTATTGCCCAGTCATTTACTATTAGCAGTTCCTTTACCAGCTCTCTGCATTGGACTTTCATCTTTGCTACTCTCAATCACCAAGCACTATCAGCAAACTTCATCACCTTGAGAGCACATGTGGTCAAAGACAGGGATGTAGAGGTTTTGTCTTTCTGTACATAAAATCATAGAATGGTTAGAGTTGGAAGAGACCTTAAAGATCATTGAGTTCCAACCCCCCTGCCACTAGAGCGGGTTGCTCAAACATGCTTCCAGAGGCTGCCTCGAGACCTGGTCTTCACAAGAATAGCTACAAAATCTTTTAGGAGTATAACAGAAGGTCCAGCCTAGGTGAGGGGATGGGATGGTTGTGTCCCAGCCATCCCACCTGGACCAGGCAGTAGGGTGGGAGAACCTTCATTCTTCTCCAGCACAGAAACCAGACTCCCAGGATGGCCCAGAAGAGGTGTTTCCCAGCAGCTGTCTGTAAACACAAACTCTCCATGAGTTCACTTGTGTCCTCAAAGCTCCCAAACAGATTGGCACTGTCATTCAGCAACGCCTGCAGTGCTCAGAGACCGGTGCTTTGGAGCATCACCCTGCTGCCCTCCTGCCTGCTGCTGGATGAAGAGGTCAGTGCCAGACAGATGGGAAACGCAGAGTTCAGCCTCCTTGTATTTGAGGTGATCTCAGTTGACTTTGAGAAACTTATCTGCAGAGCCAGGCTGGGGGGTCTCCCTGTTCTGCTCACCGCATGGTGCAAGCCACCCAGCCAGGGAAGCTGGGCAGGCAGCCTGCCCTGAGAGCAGAGCGGGTAGGGAGAACTAGAGCTGCTCAAGCTACAGCTCCTGCTGCTAAGGCAAGGCACACAAAGAGAAGTGCTCCAAACTGCAGCTAAACCAAGAAGCATTAGAGAGGAGGCAATGATTGGACTCATCCAGTCTAACCCAGCTAGAAGCAACAGGCTTGTAGCAGAAGTTTTAAGTGTTTTTGGGCTGGGTTGTCTGGGAAATCATAAAGGCTGACCACAATTAGCAGTGTCTTTGGGCAAGATGAAGAGGTAACACACCCAAGGAGTTCATTCCTGCTCTGAAGTTTACATTTGTTATGAAAGCAGACATTGAGATAATCTCGATTGAGCCTGCTAAGACTCCCAAGAAAATCCTGACTGGGACCCCCCCAGTCACTCCACATTTCCAGTAATACCAGCTCCCCTCCTCTGACTGAAATCAACAGCCCCTTTCCCAGTGCACCCACAGCCTACAAAGAGGATGTATAGACATGTTCCTCTGTCCAGTTTATATCAAATGCCAAATGCTTCTTACAGAGAAACATGTTCCTGTAAAAGCTCTGTAGAAATTGCTCAAGTTGACAATCCTGCATCTGTGGGCTGGTCACAGCTTCCCTCTTGGAGCTGGGACACTGTAGGCCACAGTGGTATGTCACACATACACCCCACAACCAACAGCCTAGAACATACCTGTTTATTTTAGGGTTCAGCTACCTACACTCTGATAAATAAATCCAGTTGCCAACTCCTCTCTGCTTACCCACAACCTTCTGACCAAGCCATCTGCTATTCTGCAGATGCACAGAAAAAGCCAAGCTCTTCCAGGTCTCCAACAGCCCACCACCGTCCCGCTGACAGTCCAAGCGGGACTCTCCCACCTGCAACACAAAACAAGCTTTTTGACCAGCTCTCCAGATTACACAGACATAACCACCCACAGGACAGGACCTTAACACTTGATTTTGAGTTGTTCAAGGAAGAAGGCCAGGGGACACTCGCAGGGAATTCAAAGTGTGGTCAAAGTGACCCAGCCACTGTAATACCAGCACCCAGAGCCCTGTTGTTGCAGGAAAAGGACACATGGGGACATTCCTGAACCCAGCACAAGGACTGGCTGGGAACCATTAAAAAACCCAACAACTTCAGCTCTGGAAGAGTAGGAGATAAAAGGCTGTCTTGGTTTTTAGAGCCTCCATGGCACAGAAAGCTGCAGCACAGAGCTGCTCGCAGAGCTGCCCCCAGCCCTCAGAGCTGCACTTGGTCTGAAAAAAGTACAAGTGGCCACTAGCCACTTGTTTGGGTGCCGCAGGTCAGCGAGGAACGGCAGCCATCGCAGCAGGGCAGCACCATCCACCTTCAGAATGGAAGAAACCTTCCACCTCGTCCTCCCAGCCAGACTTTGAGGACTGACTTAGTCCAAGCACTAGGCTACAAACACAATCATTACACCTGAGATATCAGGTGGGAGACACCAGTGACCAGATCCACAGCCCACCAACAGGAGCAAGGAAAGCCCATCTCCCCAGTGCTCAACACCACACTGTGCCCGGGCCGGAGACAAGCACTAAACAAATGCATACTGGAGAAATTTCAGCTTTTATTTGCAATTCAGCTGTACATTCTCACTTGGTTGTTGAGTGACAGCTGCCAGGAGCTGGCAGCAGCAGGGGGCAGCAGCAACTAGGACTTAACAGGAGCTTCCAAAGAGCCTGGAAACAAGACAGCAGAGGAAACAAAACCCCACTAGCTTTTACATTTAACCTTCTCTGAGTAAGGGGATTAGAAATCGAGTCATCTTTATCACATTCAGGAAGGTGCTGGTTTTACAGTCCTAAAGATCTCAGGTTCCAGTGACTTTCTGCAGAGCAGCATGATAACTGTCCCAGGCTTTCTGGTTCTGAAGCCAGCATCTTAAAGCTGCAGTACTCTCCATGCATCCTTCCCAGCAGTCCCAAAGCCAAATAACAAAGGCAGCCCTTGCAAATAAATAAACATAGGAAAAATAAATAAGATTAGATCTTGAATATACAGTTGCAGGGTCTTTATTTGGTTTCAGAGGTGGAAAAAAGTGGAGCTAGACTGCAGCTTTAAGCCTTATGCCTGAATCAGCCTCAAACACTTGGTAAATTTTACAGTTGATCAGCTCAGGGATCCAAAGTTCCACAGAGATGAACATTTAGGCACATACGCACACCCTTCCCCAAGGCATTCTTTATTTTGCTCAGCCAAGTTAAAAAAAGCCTGCTGGAGGGGAAGTGCTCCTTCCCAAGCTGAACAGACACGACTGAAGACATATTTACTGCCACAGTAAAAAGTCCCAACAAATATCTAACCCCACCCATATTTGCAAGGGTAAACTGGTTCAAACCGTGCAGCGGGGTGACAATGCTCTCTCGGGGGATCCTTTAACTTCACTGGCACCACAGAATCCTTGAGCAAATCCAGCCACCGGCAGGGCTGCCAGCTGCCCATCGCTTCCTGCGCTCAAAGCCTAGTTGTGGAAAGTCTTAAGTCCATTACTTCTACTTAAGCCAGAAATCCTGTTAATGCCATTTAGAGGCAGCTCTACAGCAAGAGCTCTTGATCTGCTCCCTCTTTTGGGTACGCACCCCCTCCCCAGGAAATCCCAAATGAAAAACCACACAGAAGAGAAAAGCAATCCATTGCAAGCCAGTGTCTGATGATTGTCTCTTTGGGGAGGCTGGGAATCCAGGCAAGGGCAAGGCAGGGGAAGGGAGGAGGATGGCAGGTGGAGAAGGAAGTTAGAAAAACTCAAAGCCACCAAGACACAAGGAGGCGCTCAAAGCCCCTCAACAGCTGATGGCACTGGGTTGCTGTTTGCTAACAAAGTCTGAAATGAAGTCAAACTCATTCTGTCCCAAGAATAGCTCTGGCAGCTCCTGAATCCGGTCCAAGCCCAGTTCCAGGACAAGGGATGTCAAGACCTCCTCGTCTATGAGATCGGTGTCCATAACATTCAAGGTCAGCGCCGGCGAGGGCATGTGCTGCATGCCTGGGTGCTGGCTCGGCCCCACTCTGTACTGCTGGCCGCTGGCTGCCATAGGCCCATTGCTCATGGCCAGCGGGTGACCCTGGTACTGGGTGTTGAGTTTCTGTAGGTGCATGCTGGCCATGAGCTGCTGGGAGCCCACCGGCCCCATGTACTGCTGCTGCTGGCTCGGGCCGTTGAACATCATGGCGCTCTGCATCTGGTGGTGGCCCATTTGTCCGCTGAGGTTGGGTCTCGGCCTCATCGCGCCGTCCATGGCGGCCCCTCCGTAGGGCAGCATCTGGCCGGCGGCGGGCAGCGTCCTCAGCACGTGCTGCCCGTGCTGCGGGGGTCCCTGCAGCCCACTCACCCCCAGGCGGTAGCTCTGCAGTCCCGTGCCCCCATGGCTCACGGACATCATCATGTGCTCGGCCATGGCTCCCGGCCCCTGCAAGGCGACACACGGCTCAAGGCGAGGCCCCCGGGGGGGGGGGAAGAAACCGCCGCTCCCCGCTCCCGTCCGAGGGGCCCGGAGCACCCCCCCCGCCTTCGCCCCGGGAGGAGGGCAGCGCGCTGCACCATCACCCCC